>JACXGI010001249.1:22746-64090 GCA_016801175.1 Esox masquinongy | reverse complement strand
TTGAAGCGGATTGGCACTGACAACATGACTTGATACAGATTTGGGTGTAGAAGATCAACTCAATTATTTCCATGCAGTTAACAATCATACAATATACAGGCAGAGATATTTAAAGAAAATAATGTTGAGCTCGGGTTGTTTATGGAAATTGAATAGGGGAAACGGAATGTCAGAGACACAGACAAAGTGATTGATCACAGATCACAAAAGAACTTCCTTATTCTCAGACAGGCGGATTGCTGAAATCGTTTACAGCAAAATGGTTGTTATTTGGCCAGTGTACGACAAGGTGGTGTTTCGAAGTGTCCTGGTAGTCAAAGTAGTTGAGGTTAAGCTCTGTCGCTATCCTCCTGCCCTGGCACTCCATCAACTGTAAAATAAAAAACATTAATGGTAATACAAGTGGATAATTAAAGGAAGGAATGAACAGTTTCTTATTAACCTACAAAATGATGTTCAAATATTTGGATTTTTGTAAACTGTATGTCTGCTTGAGAATAATCAAGTGCCAGTAGTCATACTCAGCAATGATACTGTACCTGATATTTCTCTGATAAGCCACTGAGCTCTCGCTCTTCAATATTATGTCCATTTAGAATTAACTTGTACATCAGAAGTCCCTGTCCTGAAATGAGGTCATAAACATCAGTCTACTATGCGTTGGGATATAGAACATAAATTAATGAAGGATCTTTATGGCCAATGGCATATTTAAGGTGAAAGAATAACACTGGCCCTTACATATAGTGGCTCTCACCTCTCTTCTGTGCTATGATGCGTATGTAGATGTGGTGCAGAGGGCCCCTGTGGCGTAGATGTGTGTGGAGGTAGTAGCGGTACTCCTTCTTCTTATGATCGATCTCCAGGCGCCGGCGGAAGGCCCCGGAACAGATAAGCCACAGAGACACGCACAAGCTGAACACCAGGAACCCAGCATACTTGTGATAGTCCTTACCCAGGAAGAGGTTATGGGACACATCAGTCAAAGGGAAAATCACAGAAAAAATGTCTAGGACTAAATCATTGTGTGAGATATATATCTGTTCAAAAATGGATAACTAAAGAACAGACAGTATTCAAGAGAGACCAAAAGCTGAAGAGAGAAAGAGACTAAATTTCAAGTTGTTTTTCTACTTCTCGTGGAAGCACTCACGCACCCGAAACTCTATGTTCATGTAGCAGGCAGTTCCAATAGTGGAGGCGATTAGTAGCAGTGAACCTTTCCAGATGTTTTCATGCACGTATTCATGAACAAACACTGCAACACATTGTATTGCCATCAACCAGTAAACTAAATTTAAGGGACCATTAGGTAATATAGAAATCCTGAAACAATTTAATTTCAGATAGTTATGAAGGAATAGTGAAATAAAAGATGATAGATCTCTTACCCTCCTTAATTAAAGTAAATGGATAACTAGGGTTGTTCTTTATTTTGTCTGTGAGTGCTTGCTCAGTGGTGTTGAACTGATGGTCCCATGTGCTAAAAATCCCAATAGTCATGGTGCTAACAGACAAAACAGAGACGGTTACGTGAAAAGCAAAATACATATGGTGTAAAGTTTCATTTTAGTGTAAAGATTAAAAGCTGAGTATAGTATAAATCAAGATAATGTAAGATACTCACAATTATTATGTGTATTTTTTGGGTCAAAACTACATTATGTATCCAATTCTGTAACCAAATCTCAATATTCTGCCTGCCTCAATGAAAGTTGGAAGTTAAACAATAATCGGCTGTCACGGTAACCAAGTACTTCATTTTTGTCTCAAAACATTTCAGGACTCCAGGGATTCTATTCTTAGAACCTGAGCAGGTAACTTCATACAGTCAGTCATTCCTGAACTCTAACCACCTCTGTATTTGGGCTTCTCTCCATCCTCAACCAATGCACTGTTGGCATAGCCAAAACATAACACTGTAACTGCCCACTTCAGTTTTCAAAGGGCGCTAGATTCAGACTATGAGCTGGATTCAGAATATGAGCTGGATTCAGAATATGAGCACAATTACAAATTAAGTCATGAACAAGTTTGTAAAAAATAATGCTATAAAATCAATTCATTACAACTATTTAACCAAAACGTACCGGATCACTCTACCCAAGTTACTTCCCACAAAGGGTGGCATGGCAAGTGGCAACTATTGGACACTGTGGGCATTGCTGATATGTCTCGCATCATTCTATATTTAGATTGATTGACCCAGACGCGTTGCTAAATCTGGAATATCAGTTGCCTGATCAGCAATCAATAGCCTGATCAACTCTTTCAGATGTGCTTGAAATGGTGCGCATCAGATACTGACTTTTCTGATGATCCGTGCCCCTAACTTTTTTTGTGACCAGCCATGTGGAATCGATAGATAAGGGCCTAATTAATTTATTAAAGTTGATTTCCTTATGAACTGACTCAGCGAAATATTTAATATTGCTGCATGTTACGTTATATTTTTGTTCAGTGTATTTCTAAATGTGGCAGCTTTTTCATGTTGAATTTTGAGAGTTTTGCTGCCCCTCTGTGTAGTAGGCACGTTACTGTCAAGTGAACACAAGCTAGTTATGTTAAAAAGGTACTGTGTAGAATCCTGCATCTAAACAATAACACGACTCTCCCCGTCGTCTTCCCTTCCCACCCTAAACCACCCTGGACTAGCTGGTACTATACTGATCTCGTTCGGTAAGGGATGAATAGTACTGCGAGTGTCTAAAACGATTATAAAGAGATTACAAGTCAATGCAAACTGATATAAATGGGAATGTCAGTCACTCCGATACACTTTGTAGAAAAATAATATTCGAAATATTAACTGCAGATGTCTACTAATAATTTCTGCTTGTTTTTATGATAGTAGTACAGTAAAGCTCTTACATATTGCCCCTTTAAAAAGTCCATAAAAACATGGCTCCACCCGTCTAATCTTAGTGGGGGTGGCCTATTGAGCAGCCTACCGTATAGAGGCGAGCCCATGTTCATGTAAAAGCTATTTACTTGACACAGTCAGTGAACAACAGTAAGTGGATTATGCGACTATGCTAAACTATACAGCGGAACGTGATCGCAGGATAGCTACCGTTATTATAAACTAATATGATGTCTAATTCGCGACTGTAATGCCTCGTAGAAAGAACCCCACAGCTTGTGCAGGAGAATCAAAGACCGAAATATATTTCCTGTGACACAAATGCCCAACCTACCACAAGGCAACGCTAGAGCCCGGTCGAATATCCACTCCGGACACTGCCACGCCTCACTTATCGTGGACACGTATTCCGATACCTGGCTGCAATGACGCAGTTGTAAATTGTAAAAGCAAATTTGATATAAATCTGGACGGATTTAAAAAAAAACGCTCTGGACAAGCTGTTTGCTAAAATAGAATGTATCTAGTAGGAGTAAAGAGGACATAGAGGTATTCTCATTTCACACTTTCCTTTTATAAAACCCGCTGGAAAAGGAAAGAAACTTGAGCGGATCCCTGAGATTTTCCCATAGATGGATAGTTGGGCAGGGACATCAGTGAAAACAGATCGCTTGTCTCTGATATCGGCATCTACTCCGGATTTATCCCAAATGCCACCCCTCTTCCAATAGTCCTCAACTATCACCAGTCTTATGGGGATGGATAAAAATAAGTCCACTAGAGGGAATGTTGTTTGGCAGATTTAGAACTGCCAGGTAATTGGGGAGAGGAGACTTATGCCACCCATTACGATTCGTTCTCCACATTTTGAAGGTTGCCATTACCAGTCTCAGTGGTTTCCAAGGTATCGCCTATCTCACACCCCTTCTGTCTGTTAATTCTCCCACATTTCAAATTAACCTGATATTAAAAAGTACTATTATAAGATTAATTGGATTATAGTTGGTTAGGATTACCAACAGTTATTAAATCTGCAGCAGCTCCTCTTCCTAGGGTCCCCAAGGAATGATTCAAAACACACAATCCAATGATTTTCCCATTATATCTCTTTTAATGAAAAGCAAACAGCAGCATGAAGGAATGCAATTCCAGTTCGATTTGAATGCCAATTTACAGTGCAAACAGAACTACAAAGCCCCAAATGACTTTATACACATCAAACCACTACAGCTTTGTATTATATACATACACATTTAGTTAGATACAAACACAAACGTTGAAATGGTTAAAACAGGGCTGTAGGCCCTACAACATAACACTCTCATCCTTATCATCATCATTATTCTCTCCAGAACATGTCTAAAAGACACAAGTCGTGCACTCACAGCACATGCAAGAATGGGAAAGAATCGTGCAACGGGAGCCAAATAACTGATCTCAGAGATTCAAGGCGTTAATTTGGTTTTCAAATTAGTGGATGTAGTGTCTTGTTTCGGTGGAGAACATGAATGATTTCATCAGCCTTATTCTCAGTGGTTTTCTAGTCTTAGTGTCTTAGTCATCCTACTGTATCTGCTTCCAGCATCTCCTTATTCTGCCTTAGAGGCTTCAAGTATTAGATTAATCCTTCATGTTTGAGCAAGAAGTATCAAATGTAGTCCCCTTGTACCCAAATGGCACCCTAGCTCATAATTAGTGCCCTAGTTTTGACTGCAGCACTAAGAAATCAGTTGCCAATTGTACAGACAGTAAATACTGATCTTCCCTCTTCTTAGGAGACCCTTTCACCATACTTCATTCAGAAGAACAGAACATTGAGTTTCAAGTTTCCTGCTCATTCAATTTAAACCTCAAAGCAGCTTTGCCTTTTATAGCAACTTTAATAAATACATATTTAATAATATAGATCCTTCAATCTCTTCCCATCTATCAATAAATTCACATCGGTTTAAAAAAACACAAGAAACTAGTGACATTCTTGCAATTGCTCGGTATAAACATGTTCAGAAATTCCAATACTTCACATTAGTTCTAATGGAGAAAGAAACACAACACTATTACATTTACTTTATACAGACAAATG
This sequence comes from Esox masquinongy, assembly GCA_016801175.1. Lineage (NCBI taxonomy): Eukaryota > Metazoa > Chordata > Actinopteri > Esociformes > Esocidae > Esox > Esox masquinongy. The sequence goes on along the minus strand of JACXGI010001249.1, from coordinate 59,144 downwards.
AGGAATTAGAAGAAATAATAAATTAAATAAGCCAATTCCAAACCTATCTTAGCAGTCATACAAAAGCATGTCAATCACCAAGTTTCTCTACATTTGGAAAAAAAACAGCTCCAATAAATAAAATGTTTACACAGGCAACCCCAATTTGACATTTTCTCAATAATTAGTCTTTTGACTAATTATCCACATTCAGATCCACATTTAAAAAAATATCTAATGTGATAAGATCTAATGGGGTTGTTCAAAAGGCGACTTAGGGGACAAAAGATCAGAATTGGTGTGCCTATGTAAACACAGGTTAAGTCAAACATCTATGTAAACAACAGAAACGTCATTCACATCCTGGAGTTTTGGTCTTTGTACTGGTTTGCTATTCATAGTATTACCATTATTCATACGCAGTGAGTGCGCATATGTCTTCTTTCAAGCATCACAGCTGTACACTCACCTGGGCATGCCTATATAGCAGGTTACGGAACTAAGCGCCATATAGAGTTCAAACAGATCTATGTACAGCTACGCAACAAGCAGGCTAGGAGGTATGCTTTAGGAGTGTTTTTCTTATTTTATACAGCAAATCCCAGATGTGTTTCACGTGCCATGCAGAGAAACTTCACATTGGCTGGAAGAGGAGGGAACACTAGATTGAACGTTTAGAGCAAGAAAGGTGAAATTTCTAGTTCCTAGCAGTTTCTTTCTCAAAAAAGCACATGCCTGCATTCCAGTGCAGCGCTCCCCGTTAGTTTACCACAACTCTCTCTTTCCTCTTAATGTCCCTAAGCGCTTACACTACACGGCAAGGCAGAGCGCTAAACAGAGGACTGGACAGTTCTAGTTTTCAGCTAATGTGGTTTAAAAGGATTGTACAGGCTAGCTACCATCTCTGTGTAAATATAAGTATATTGTCAAAGAGGACAAAGCAGGCAGGTGTGAAAAAATAAAATAAAAGTGACTTTGTTAGTGTTAATTCTAAATAAATAACTGTGCCCGTCTTTGCTGGACTCTGACAGACCTGCTCTAAAGGTGACAGCAACAATTTCTATCACATAATTCATTACCTGATTTGTGGGGATGAGTGGGAACCTCAAAACATGGAGACAAATCATACATAAAACAGCAAGGAGAAAGAGTATAATTTATTCCACCACACTAGAGGTCTCTGACTGCCGTCCTCACCCTTTCCCCTAGAGAGTGCCGCACATTAGTCGCGGGAGCGTCCCACGATAGCCAGGATGTAGAGGAAGATGTTGATAATGTCGGTGTAAAGATTGAGAGCGGCAAAGACGTACTCCTCTGGACTCAGAGCCAGCTTCTTGTTGCCGAGGAGGAGCTGGGTGTCCACGGCCAGGAACTAGAAACAGGCATGGAGAAATATGGCAAGAGGCATTTAATCAGCCATTCATGTGGAGCAGAATATTTACTCTACCTAAAGATCTAAGTATGCACATCATATGAAATTGCAAGTAAATGTTAAGCCTATAAAGTTATTTTATCCTTAAAGGTTTACAGTGATGTTCTACTATTCTGCTTGAAATCAAAAGACTACCCCCTGTCATTTTTCATATTAAAAAAAGATCATTATTACTAAAGGCTGCTAGGCTTGAATATATTTGAACTTGTCTAGGGATAGCATCATTTTGGTTTATAATGTCAAAATACGAAATAGTGTAAAAATAATAACCATGTATAAATAATACAATATAAATAAAAACAAATATTTATAGGCTACGTGAATAGAACTTTGCTTTGAGCGTCCCATTTTCTTACCCAAAGAGTGAGTAACACCTATAACTTTGTAATACCCCTAAAAACACACGGAGATTCATTCACACATGATAAGTATTATCATACGACACTGAAATTTGCCAAAAACCGTAGGTTATTCTGAATGGAATATTTACTCTCCCAACAAAATTAATGACATGGCAGATTCATAATGGACTACACTCCATTTCATTCACTGTCTTATGTCAGGGTTTTCACTCAAGGCCACTGGGCCCGCTGTTCCATCCCTCCTCTGGAGATGTTCCTTATCCTCTCCCCCTTCAGAGTTAAATGTAGCTATATGTTTTACTGTACTTCTTTTGTTCTCCAGCTTAGCAAGCACTGGGAGTGCAGACTGGGCTCAGACAGAGGTGGAAAACCTGAGGCCGCCATCAGAAGTAGCTGACTGGTAACTCGGTCAGTTGCCCAGACAGCTGGATGGAGACAGCTCCCTTACTGCTGAAGATGTTTCATAGCTGCACCTCAACCCTCTGATTTATCAATCACCCCATATACACCAGAACATTCATTATGCCACAAAACACATCAGATAGCCCTGATAAAGACCCGCTCCACAAAACAGTGCCCTGATATTCAGTCACATCCAGTCCAGATACCTAGAGGTGACATAGTGGTGCTGAATGAGGCAAATGGCTCCCTTTACAAGATGAACAACTTCTGAAGCCATACAAAAACAACCCATGGTGAAAATGCAGACGGGTTCTTGTACTTACGCAGGTGAAAATCAGGGCTCCCAGGGAAGCATAGACAATATGAACGATCCGGTGGCGGATGAACATACAGAGGATGGAGAAGACCAACAGGACTATCAGACACACTAAGAGTACCCCCCGGCAGGAAGTGAAGTCATACTTGCTCTGGATTAGAGAAGGAAAAGACAAAACAAGGTACTGTCACAGACTGTTATTGTCCCAACACAAAGTTCAGATTAGAGTTAAATAAAGCCTGTGCACATTTCTCAATGCTCCCAGGTTCCTGAGAACTGCTCCTCAGTTCGAAGCTGTGACAGTAACAGTGAACATCTCCTCAATTCAAGTCTATGACAGTAAGTGAACATCTCCTCAATTCAAGTCTGTGACAGTAACAGTGAACATCTCCTCAATTCAAGTCTATGACAGTAATAGTGAACATCTCAATTCAAGTCTGTGACAATAATAGTGAACATCTCCTCAATTCAAGTCTGTGACAGTAATAGTGAACATCTCCTCAATTCAAGTCTGTGCCAGTAAGAGTGAACATCTCAATTCTAGTCTGTGACAGTAATAGTGAAACTGCAACCAAGGCCATGAAGTGAGGTGTGTATGCTTAATACTGACCTGTAGTGAGAAGAGGACAACAGTAAAGCAGACTACAGTGGTGATTCCCACGGCCATGATGACGGTCTCAGTATCATAGAAGCTGGCGATCATCCCCACCATGTAGGACAGGCTCAGAGTCAGGACGGCCTAAGGACCAACACACAGAAAACACAGTCCATATTACTATAAACTACAGCGCATCCATCCCACAGTAAACAACCTTAAGTGTATTAAAATAATCAGCAGATACTATTATAGTATTTAATATCCTATTACAGTATATTACCTTTATTTTCAGCCATGTTTTAAGTGACAATGGGGAACGATTAGAGTATTTTGCTGAAAGAACAGTAAGCTTACTACAGTACCACCTAACCCTAACCCTATGAAAGAACATCTGATCACTTGTATCAGTGTCATAATTCTTTACTCTCAATTGACAGTCCATATGCATGCAAAGGCTGCAACACCTAAGAGTCTGCATCCCAAATGGACCTTTCTCCCTTACCTAGCACACCATGGGCCCTGGTCAAATGTGGTGCACTATCTACAGAACTAGGTGCTATTTGTCATACATCCAGAGTCGGGGTCAGACCGTACCAATGCCACCAGGTTCCAGGGGTGTTTGCGGCGTAACTCTGCAAAGCAGCTGAGGACGATCAGAGACACAAAGAAGATGGCGTACGAGACATAGTATGTCCATGGGTTACGCCGCACAAACATCTTGGCGTCGTCCACAAAGGTAAAGACGGCCACGAAGCAAAAAGTGACTATCAGTTGAATGGTCAGCACCAGGAACACCTGGGAAGAGGAGGAAGTTGGACAGACATGTTACAGGAATGTCTTGAGAAAGGTTTTTGATAACTATGAAAGGTAGTGCTCAATATCAGGTCAGTAAACATTGTCTATTGCTGGGCCCCCACTGGAGCAAAAGTGTCTGTGTCGCACAGAACAGCTCACAGAAACGCTCACAGAACAGTAATTCAGCCAGGAGTTAGAATTCCGGTCAGTGTACATGGGTCCAGCATAGGGCGGCACAAACTGACTTAGTGCTGTTCGTTGCACTCTTTGTTACTTGTGATAGGTCGGCAAAGCTTAATTGTGACTGTTGGCCATGGAATGTGCTCTCCTCCAGCATGTGCGTCAGTGAACACTTCTTTGTTGAGCAAGAAGTGTGATTAAAATGGCATTAAGATATTAATTTGAGGACATATTTCTTGACATTTTGACTCTCTTGAGCCTTCTGTAGGATTGGCAATCCAAAAGGTCCATAACTGCAAATTTCACAACACAAAACTTGAAGATTAGAAAATAATCAATAACACGAAAAGATTAGCAATTACTTGGTTTTGATCGTCTATATGATTTGGCTTTTGATCACTTCCTTTCACTCAACTGACACCATCATCATTACGTTCTCATTCGTGCACTCCTCACCTTTCTGATAAAGGCCTGTCTGATGTTCTTGTCCTCAAAGCCAGAGTTTGTGAAATCTTCATTGTCGTAATAAGATGGTGGTACGTCCCCATGGTAACCATCACCCATGGAAGCTGAAAACCCCAACAAAAAAACATAACAGTAAAGACCAAATAACCGTTAAGGTTTGGAGCACTATGGGGTGTCAAACCACTGTACATGCCATTTCTAAAATCGGGCATTGATATAGTTAGTTGATGGGTATTGACCGCTTAGTCATTTAGTGAGAAAGTTTGGCCCTTGGAGCACAAGAATTTTTAAGTTGAGCTTTTAAAGAGTAAGCCAACATTATTTTGTAAAAGCATATATTTAACTGTACCAGAGGCCATTGCTTTTGATCCACTTGCAACAATTTACTATGTAAATTACAGAAAACTAAAGTCTAAAAAGTTAGCCCAGGGACAGTTTCGCTCTCTTAAAACCATTGTAGCCATTGTATACATGGAGACAAACCCACAAGTACCACATCCAAAGAGACACGTTTTCATAGACCGGTCAGCGTACAGCTTGATCTACGCTTCTGTCCGCTCACCATTGGGATCACCATGGAAGCCAGGCTGGACCGGCTGCTGGAAAGGCCCTGTGGGGTATGGACCCTGGGGATAGGGCATCTGAGGGTACGGTCCCTGCTCGAATCCAGGGCCCCCATGGGGATACCCAGGCTGAGCGTATGGTGCAGGTTGAGCATAGGGTACAGGCTGAGCGTATGGTGCAGGTTGGCCATAGGGTACAGGGGTATGGCCGGGGTATGGCGCTTGCACAGGGGCCTGGGTGTAGTTGGGTGGAGGGATCCCGAACCCAGGCTGAGGTGGTCCATAGACATTGTTGTGGAGGGGGTTGTTCTCCCCCATGACCCCGGGGTAACCGCTTTTGTCCTGAGACATGGTCTGGTTCAGTCAGCACAGGCCTGAAGGATAAAGAAAAAAGATAAAAAAACCAGTAATATTCGTGGCCCCCATTTCTATACATACAGTATGTACCAGAGAGATAGTCAATTCAGTGGACCTCAAGTCTGAGTCATGTCCCAAGTCACCCGTGCTCGTGTCTGAGTCAAGTCACGATTCTCTATGGCCGAAGTCTGCATTCTGGTGCTCGTGTCCTGGTCCAAGTACTCAAGTCCGAGTCGATGGGACCACATTAACTCAAAATAATGATATTTATCCAGTCAAACATAGTGTAATGGCAATAGTCCAACAAGTCTGAGCCATGGAATGGAGTACTACAACATTCTTATGTACCACTATTGGATGAGACTTTGAGATAACGTGACAAGCAGGACTTTCCTGGAAAGTGAGGCAGTAGAAGGGAATTTGTTGGAGTATGCATGTTTTACAAGTCTTCACTTACTGTAGCCGTTAATAAAGTTTTAAAGTTCGGACTCATCTTAGGGCAAGAAAAAAAAAATCTCCTTCATTGTTTTACTCATACCCACTAAATAGCCCCCAGGGAAAGAACTACCAGTGTTAGTCACACTGGCCAATACACGGACACTAAACCTACCTGATTACAAAGACGATGAAATTATGAGGAAGCAGGCTGAAATGACAACCTGAAAGGCAGCAGCCTCAGTGAGCCTTCCCGAGGAAACCCTGAGAGTTAACAAATAGTCACGTACCCTACACCAACACTGCTAAGCTGCTTAAGTTGGTCTGCTCTCTGGAACATAAGGAGCAGAGAGAGGAGGCATCGGTAACAGAGTTAAATTAAGCCACACGAAACACCGCCCCCAAACGTAGTCTGTTCCAAAACAGTGATTCTGGAACATTGAAATCCATGTCTTGACAATGTCATTCTACATCCTTCCATGTCAGTCTTCATAGACAGACTAAGAGACTCACATCAATGCCTAATCCAAATAATAAACTATCCCTTTTTTTCCCATGTGATATCAACTTTGTAGTTTCCACCCCTCACTGAACACATTGGTTGCTAAGTGGTTGTAAAGTGTTGGACAAGATTCCCCAATACAGGTGTTGCAACCTGTGAACAGCAACTTTCATTTTGCTGAGTTTGACAAGTGACAAGTTTGATAAATTCATAAGTCAACAAACATTTCATCGCAGTGATAAAAATAATATAACCATATGATTAGTTTTGCAAAGAGTCTTTTGGACTTTTTCTTGTCAGTGTTAATTACTCAAAAGTTTGAGGGTAACGATGGATATAGTCTGCAGCAGAATACACATTTTTGACCCACATGGGTTCCAAAGTTGACATAGACAGATTAAATAGAACTACATGAAGACGAGATCCCTAACATAGAATCTCCCTGTCATGAGACGTTTTTCTCCTGTTATAGGATATACATTTTTGTATGTTTTGTTCAATAACAAGTAGGGATGCACCGATAAAAAGACGCCAATACTTGGCTGATGCCGATATTCATATTCCACAATCGGCCGATACCGATGTTTTTTCATTTCTGTACCTGTGCACCCTGGCGTTAATGCAATAAAAATGGGGTTCTGATGATGAATCTTATTTCAACAAATGTAATATTCAATCATACAAAAGTTACCCATTTCAATAACAAAAAATAAAAACTTCTATGGAAAAAAAATCTCCAAAATAAGAACAACATATTGCTGTTCCCCAATGTTGTTTTTCTGTGACAGAACATTTGTATTTCAAATAAATGATTGTGATTTCCCAAAGTTCTATCAAATCGCATTAGTCGGGGGAGAGAAATTCAACCAGGCGACCATGTACTCATGCTAGCTCAACCCTGCTCTCACTGAGTGACAGTTTTGTGTATGGAGCGACAGTCCAGCAGTTACTTCAAGTGATTTATGAACTTTGCAGATTTTTAAAAATGTGCAGATTTGCTGTTATTCACCTTTAGTATTTCACACTCAATTGAATACATGAAGTCCTACCAAAATGTCTAGATACATAAGATGTTCTATCCCTTATTAAATAGCTGTTTGTGCTATAATACAGTGTAATATTTATATATACACCCACACCGCACTAATCCTGTCTCTCCCACATTCAGTTAAATGGGAAAAGGAACACAGAGAAGTGGGAGATCAGATTACTACATCAGGCGCCTCTCAATCCCTCCCATTTTTATCCCTCCCTCATTATCTCTCTTTTAAGGCCACATTAAATAACAGTGGAATTACCTAACAACTGCCTGTCATATTACAGCTACCTAAGCCTGCTTCCTGATCCTGTCTCTGACCACCAGTCAGATCAAACCCTGCTGGAAAGATGACATTCCCTAGCAACCTGCTTCACAGCCTTCTCATTACATTCATAACAGATTCTTGCCAGTATTCATCAGAATGTACTGACTTCCATAATTTACTAGCTGGCACAGTAAAAAGCCCACTAGGAATCCCTGTAGGCTCTATCCATGTCCTCATCCTTCTGTATGTCTACATCAAGAAGTCTTGTAGTGTAGACAAATAAATCCATCAGCTCAGTTAGGGACTGCCTGGAACTGAATAGCAGTTCACTGACAGCTTTCCAGAACACCTCTCTTTGTCACAGTCGCGCTAACGTGCTCTCTCACACACACACAGACACACACAGACACACACAGACACACACAGACACACACAGACACACAGGGAGGAGCCAGAGCCATGAATTAAAGAGTTTGTTCAGGTTTTAGAAGAGCCACCATGTTAGGACTTTAAATCTCAACACTTTGGTGATGTAACACAAGACCGCCTCAGACAATTCCCTATGAAATGATATGCAGTAACGGCCAAAACAAAGCAGCAGAATATCACTAACAATGTGTTTCAATGGGGACTATGCATGAAAGGCCTGTAATTCCTACACAGTTCACAGTTTTTGGATGTAACTGCTCTCAGATTAAAGCTGACCGTCTACACTTTAACCCCTGAATCATGGTTTCATTTCAAATCTGATATGATGGAATACAGAGACAAAACAACAAAGGCTGTTACTTCTTAAAGACCCCTTTCTAACTAATATCAACATGTGTCTTCAGTAGAAGAGATTTGCCTTCTGCATGTTTAAGACAAATTCCTTGGTGTCTTGTCATCCTGTTATATAAAAAACATATAATTAAGGTATTTAGTAATTGGGTAAAGAAGGTTCACAGATACAAAATGTAAAGGCAGACCTACCAGTTTGTTTTTAGTGATGAGTCTTTCCATTTCAGCAAGCTGTGACTTGGCCCACTATCTCTGATTGTTCTGAAATAATTTGTTTAGTTAGAAATGTAATGCAACATTATTTTGTTGAAATTAAATTTATGATCAAAGAAATCAAGATTATTGATTTCAGCCAAATTGGCCAATAATTCATAGGATTCATTAAAAGTATATAGTCCCGAACATCCAATTTGGATATTTTTTCTTTACACATGGCATATCCAATAAAATGGTCAAAAGCCACACATGGAACCCCACACCAAGCCCATTTCAACAGCCAGAATGAAGTTTCAGCTGCCAATATTTTGTAAGTATGCTAATCTGACCAATCTAAATGCAAAGAAAGGCAATATAAAATGTGAAAGTATAGGTAGTAGGCACTGTGGAAATTTCTCCAACATTATAAACTACCCATTACCAATTTATTTTGGCCAAATACCTCACTTCCTCTGCCAAGTGGACAGAAACTGTTTTGCAAGTAGATGTTGCTGCAAGTCAATGACCCAAATGTGTAGAGGGTCTAGTCCTAAAAAGCCTTCCAAACTTTGTTGCTTAAAAGTTTGCTGTGTTTACTTGTCAATTTGCAGTAATGACTGTTAAAGAATACTAATACTAAGCTAATACTTGTGCCTTGAAATTCTTTCCTCATTAAATTAATGTCGGCGAAACGAGTCAGTCTGCAAGCTGAGAGATGTTTTGTATGTACAAAATATGATTCAAATTCTGTGCATATGTAAATGTACTTGTCAACTGAAGGTAAGGTTACTTAGGTCCAGGACACAACCACCGGTGACTCAGACTGGCAACATATAGTTTCTATCAGGCCAATTCAGGTAAGTCCCTGTCCCTACCAGTTCACTTTTATGAACATTTTGCAACTAAAACACTTAGCTTGGCGAAATGAATAAAGCCCTGGTAGCTTAACCTAACCATTGCCAGAAGCCTATTTGTAATTATTTAGTGACATAGAAAAATTAATAGCAAACCATTTAATGACTAAATGCATTCTTTTTGTTAACTATGGACGGGACTCAAACACCCTTGACTATTACTGAATATATTGGAAATTCATTTTTGTGTACTTTTTTCGGTCTTCTTTGTATCTGTTGTTCATGCACAACTCTAATCTAATGATTATAATATGAAATGTATCCCAGACAGAGTCTAGATTCTTCAAAACCGCCACCCTTTACCTTGACGAAAGCTATTCACACGCTTTGCAATTTCCCAACCAGCGTCATGTGGTAGTCACCTGGAATGCATTTCAATTAAAAGTTGCGCCTTGTTAAAAGTAAAAATCATTAATTTCCTTCTTAATGCGTTTAAGCCAATCAGTTGCGTTGTGACAAGGTAGGGTTGGTATACAGAAGACCATCATTATATCTGTACTGTAGTAGTCCATATTATGGCAAAAACAGCTCCAAAGAAAAATGACACTCCATCATTACTTTAAGACAGGTCAGTCAATACGGAACATTTCAAAAACTTTGAATAAAAGTAAAAAAAAAAACATCATGCGTAATGATGAAACTGGCTCTCATGAAGAACGCCACAGGAAAGGAAGACCCAGTGTTAACTCTGCTGCAGAGGATCAGTTCAATAGTTACCAGCCTCAGAAATCAGCAAATAACTGCACCTCAGATTGCAGCCCAAATGCTTCACAGAGTTCAAGTTACAGACATCTCAGCATCAAATGTTCAGAGAAGATTGCGTGAATCAGTCATTTCATGGTTGAATTGCTGCAAAGAAACCAATACTGAAGGACACCAATAAGAATAAGACTTGCTTGGTCCAAGACACACGGAAAATGGACATTAAAACTGTAGAGATCTGTCCATTGGTCTGATGTTTGGTTACAACAGCCGTGTCTTTGTGAGATGCAGAATGGGTGAAAGGATGATCTCCACATGTGTGGTTCCAACCGTGAAGCATGGAGGTGGTGTACGCGGATGTGTGCTTTACTGGTGACACTCTGTGATTTATTTAGGCCATATTCAACCAGAATGACTACCATAGCATTCTACAGCGATATGACGTATATCTGGTTGGCACTTAGTGGGACAACCATTAATTTTTAACAGGACAATGACCAAAAACACACCTCCAGGCTGTGTAAGGGCTATTTGACCAAGGAGAGTGAGAGAGTGATGGTGCTGCATCAGATGACCTGGCCTCAACAATCACCCGACTTCAACTCCATTGAGATGGTTTGGGATGAGTTGGACGACAGAGTGAAGAAAAGCAGCCAACAAATGATCAGCATATGTGGGAACTCCTTCAAGACTGCTGGAAAAGCATTCCAGGTGACTACCTCATGAAGCTGGTTGAGAGAATGCCAAGAGTGTGCAAAGATGTCATCAAGGCAATGGGTAGCTACTTTGAAGAATTAAACATATGAATGTATTTTGATTTGTTTAGCACTTTTTTGGTAACAACATGATTACATTTGCTATTTCATTTCAAAAATAAAGAAATAGTAAAAATAAAGAAATACTCTTGAATAAGTAGGTGTGCCCAAACTTTTGACTAGTACTGTATATTGCACAAGATTTCACATATAGCAGTGACCGATGAGTTTGTTTTGCTTCATGTTTGCCATGGAATAAGAACCCATACACTGGTTTCATCACAACAACCCTAATTAAGTCCACAGTCCAAATTAACCAAAATTCTACTAATTACCACAATACAAACAGGAACTCAATCTAGCAGATGGAAGCGCAGATGTTTGCAATACATGTCAGAGTTAAATTAATCTATTCCATAAAGGCCTAAAACCGTGTTGTGTGTGTCCATTAAACAGGATGGATATCCAGGGGGAAAAGAGAAGGCCTGTTGATTACATGGCAGATTTGTTGTTACTACCACGTTCCAGGAATATTCCACTGATATCCTAGACTAGGTCACAAAAGAAAAGCAGTCTAGTCCTAATACTAAACCCTAAAACAGAGGCAGACAGTAAAATAAAATATTTTGGAAGTAGCATGCAGATTAATAACGTTAATAATCTTGAACAAAAACAGCAATTTTATGTCTTCACATTCACAATTGAAGACAGTGATTTATGTCCTCAAAACTGATCATGAAGAGGCCATGTATGCGGCCGCTGGTTCAAATTTCAAGAAACACATCGGCTGCCACTACAGTACACGAACTAATGAGCCGTTTTGGTGATAGTAGATTCTTATTGGTACTACATGCAACCGCCTTAAACACTTTGCCAGTAATCCTACCTGGGAGCTAAAGCCAGACTAATAAATTATTTTCATTTATCTGTCGAAACCAATCCAAATAAAGAGTACACATTTAGCATACAGCCCTGTCTGCCTCTCAAAATAAACCAGATAGATAATGGAATAAAAATATTTCAACCGGCTTGTTAACCTCAATTTTCAATTCATCCATCATATCAGACGTGTACATCAGCAGACCTGAACCCAAATGTATCAAATCCGTTGGCTACACCTTGCTTTGACCGCATTATTAAATAATCGCTAAATAGATGCGAAATGGCATTCTCGCTTACAGGGCGCTTGTTCCCAGATGACGACGTTGTTGTGTAGACAATCTAAAGAAAATGTCTCCCAGCCAGTATTGTCATTAAGTTAATGATACACAGACCCTGTATCGCTGTATTTCACTATAAACAGAACAACTCCTCCGTAAATGACCAAAAAATGAGCAGGTTGCACGACTGTCAGACGGTCGTACATCCGTGGCTAAAACCCGTGACTGCGGTGCGGGAGACGATTGGCTAGCTTACGTTTCAAAACGAGGTACAGTTTCATTTAGAAACAATGACAAGAGGTTAGCAAACCAACAGCAAAACCATTATGTTGTTCCATAGTAAAACAACCCATTGCTGATGAACGTAGTCAGACAGCCATAATTAATTTCGAGAAAGTAGTAGACGCGTTGCAAGCTTACTAGTAGCTAGCAAACGAGTATCAGTAATATTAACTAGTGATGCGCATCTTTTTGATGAGTCGGCTCTTGTGGCACAATTCACCTGAAAGAGTCGGCTTATTTGGCTCCCAATGTTACTTCTTACCAGTCGTAATTATTACATCGCCTGCTGTTTTTTTACTGACATTACGATTCTGGAAAAATGTACTGTACGTGGTACATAAATACACGCTCTTACTACTATTTACCGATTATGCAATGCAGATATACAATCTTTAGTAGTGAATTCGTTTTCAACTCATCTGCAAATAATCTTTGAGCTTAAAAATGAATGGCTCTTTTCACCAATGTGGTTCAGTTCCCAACGTTAACCAAAAAGAGCCGTTCGTTCGCGCACCCATCACTAACATTACCGTTGTCTATGGAGGGCTAAGGTTAGCTACCTAGCATTGTTCGCTGTACGCTTTAGTTTGGAAACCGAATCATTTTGCAAACATTTTAGTAATTTTACAATTCTTTTGCATTAAAGCCCTAGTGTTGTCGTTCTACTAAAATTCACAGAAAAATGTAGTTCTCAGTAACAATGTATTGCAGGCCATATGCGAATAGCTATATTAGGCAGTTAATTAAGTAAACAACGGCTAAGAATAGTAGAACACTAGACTAGCTAGTACATATGGCTAGCTCTAATAACATGTAAGCTAACGTGCGCTAGCTAAGCTGTTCTATAACGATACATGTACTGATAAAATTGAAAGCAATTTTAGAAGCCATTTTGCAATTCACAAATAAAACCACACTTACCCTTTAGTTTGTACCTTTATCCCTACAGAAGTGTTAAATATATTACACAAACACGAAGAGAACCCCGTTGATTTGCTGTTTCGTATCTGAGAATATGATAGCGTTTCCCGCAACAACAGTCGGTGACTGATGTCATCCCACGAGACTGCCTTGCTGTGTGGGAATCACCGCAACATAGTTATACAAACTGACCAAGGACCGTTATTAATAAGCGACACACGTATTAGATAACAAACAACATACTCCTTGAGTGGACTGTAACGTAAATGTCAGTAAGACAATATCAGCTATTCTATAACTGAAAGAATGACTCATTAGGGTGTGTCAGCAACTCGGCATTAATTACTAATCTTTAACACAAGTAGTGTGCACTGTATCAAGAAAATGACCCCTTGGTAATTACAAATACCTTGACCACTGGTTAAAAAAGAACGGAATGACTCACAATTGCGTTTATATTTTTTGCGTCATATTTTTATTACAAAACCGTTGCATACATTCACTGTCAACCTTTATTTTTCAGTGCTTACTGTAAGCACCATTTAGGTACCACAGAATTTGCCTTCCATGAGATTGTGGCAAAAATATACACAGGACATTTTACATGTTCTGCAAATATGTTGCAGGACAGTCTTAACTCAATATACATATAAAATATAAAAATTCACTAGCTTAATGTGGCAATGATTAAATACAGTCAATTGGGACTGTGTCTACTAATTCAAGTACATTTACAATGGTTTTACTTCATTACATTGGTATATCTTGTGCCATCTGGTATAAAGTTCCTCATTGTAAATCCATTGTAAATGCACTTCAGTTGCAATACAACACCAAATTGACAGTATTTAATCATTGCCACATTAATTAAATGGATTTCTCCATGGCTACTTAAATCTGTACGGTTAAACTCATTAACTTTCTTTACTGCAAGCATATTTTGCTCCACAAACATTTCACTAGTCTGTATCCACCAGGTTCCCCGTCCCCTTGTATTTTGTTACATTTGACGTCAGTTTCCAATGCTGTCAGTGTCCCATACATTCCAATGTAGCGTGAAGGTTAATGTTGGTGTCGACTCCTCATGAGATTGTCCAGCTCTGTCTTGTTGATAGTGCCGTAGGCCTGAGAGTAGCTGCCCAGTTTGGCCCGGGGATCCCCAGCTGCCGCCACATTGGCATTACTCTGAAAAACCTTCTTACTGAACCTGGGTGGTGGGGGCCGCGCCTCTTGTGTCTGAGACTGGGACCGCTGGTTCTATATTTATCCCCAAAAAGGACCAAATATAGAGAAATCTGGGTTAGAAGGGTGGTCAGTGTCATGAACATTAATATGGGACAAGAGAAGTCCAGGCCATAAGAAGAATAGGCGACAGTGTGAAAACCTATAAGAAGTAGTAGGATTCTGATCACAGGAGCTGGCAGCTCAGTTCCCGGTCCAGTTGCCAGCAAGGTGATGATAAGTAGATAAGGAAATATTACAGCTGATTTATACAAGGCACTGTCTTGAAGCCTTCTAAGTGGCAGCAGCAGGAGCATGTAGGATCATGAGAATGACCTTGTTAAAGTAGCAAAGTGGAGTACACTCACCAGGCGTGCAGAGGTGACGCATATCACCGAGGACACGGAGGGCTCATCTCTGCGGACCAGCGGGTTGTTCTGGGGGGAGGAGAGGGTCAGAGAGAAGGACCGGGTGCGACTGGCAGGGGCTGAGCGACCTCGCTGCAGAATCTGCTCCATGGACTGAAAGTGTCAGAGAGAGAAAGAGATAATAGTATAGAAAAAAGTGGTATACAATACACAGGTATTGTAAATTTTGCAGTGTCAGTAACACACATGACTAGCATGCTAGTCCATCCGGTAATATATTTTTCAGATATTCAAGGTTGTTAGGCCTAAGTCTGAATTTTGGCAATTATGTGTAGTTTAAACTCTCTTGCTATCTTGAATTCTGTATTATAACAATGATAGTTTATATTGTTATAATACAGTTGTTTGGGTGATTAGTATTTCAAGATAAATTGTTTTATAGAACTGGTTATTTAGATACTGGATGCTGATTGGATGAGCTGAAGTGTGCACACCCTTCATAATGGGGTTTGTAACTGTGTTTAGATTAAAGCAACCACATTCCAAATCAAAATAAATTAGCTGTCAACTGACATCATTTTAATTGATTCTGATTGGCCCCAAAATATAATCAGCTGTTCCTATAGGATTTCTTTTAAAGGTTTTTATGCTTATCATTATACTAAACTATCTTTGGTGGTACTTACAACAATGTTGCTGTTAGAGCCTTCTGGTCGTGGCGCAGTTACTGTTTCATTGCTCTTTTGATTTGTGTTGACAGCCGAACTACTGGAATTAAAAAAGTGAGGTGGTCCACCTGGACTTCTAACAAAACCATCTGCATGAAGGAAAGAACAGGGAAATACCATGAGCGTCGGTATACCGACTGTGCCTGAGTATCCCGCAAAGTGCAACGCTAATTGACTCAGCACCATTTGGGTAGAAGGGAGGGATGGTTGAAGAAGGTTGCATTGCACCGTCCTGCTATAATGACTCTTTGCGGCAAGCTGGGTGCCCGCAGGCTAAACTGTGCTTGTTAACTGGAAGAATGCCCCCCTCCATGGGTACTGTCCCAGAATACTTCCTGATTGAGTAAGCAGTGTGATAACAAGTACTACAACAAAGCACAATTAGATATTCAACTCGGTCATGTCTGCTGTAAGTTACTGCAACCTCACGAGTTGGACACCATGAAATTTGAAAGAAAAAAATAAAAGATGTGTGTATGAACTGTGAAGGTCTATGTGAATGTGGGGGACCACGTGTTTCTTTTAGTGTAAATCTACTCACTGGCAACATGTGTGATGGGATTATATGTGGTCTTTCCCATGACGGCGTTAGCTGTGGGGCTAGTTTTCTCCAGAGTCGGCTGGGTGGACACAGGTGCTGGGGCGTGTACGCTGATAACCGGATGAACAGCCTGGTGCTCTGTCTCACAATGAAGATTTTTAACCCCAAGGTCCCCTCCATCAGCCAGGGGGACTGGTTCTGACCATTCTTTGTCCTTCTCACTGGGCCATTGCCTTCCATGGTCACCGCTGTTACACCCCAACGCAGACTCATCTTTCTTCCTCGGCTTTGGCTGGACATGCCGTGGCATTGTCCTTGTGGTCCTTTTCTCTAGAATCATCTATTCGTAATAGGATATAGAGAGCAGAGAGCGGGAGATTCATTATAGATACTAGGGCCTTGACCTGAAAGGAAGTTGTTTAAGCCATAATTAGTAACTGTGGACCAAACCCAGAACATGAGACACGTACATGTCTCACTCCCCTCCCATTACCTCATAGAGTTTGTTGCGGTACTGGACCACTGACAACTGAACATCATCATCCACAGGCAGGATCACGTCATAGTCTAGAGCTGGCTCCTTGGCTGGGTTGTGGAACCTCCGGTAACATGAAAGGGAAAACACAAAAGCTATGACATTACACAGCACGAACAGAAAACAACATCACTGTTAAATACAAGATCAGTGACTTGGCATCCTGTATTACTGAGCATCAAAAAACAGAAGACTTTGGACGTGTCTCAAACACATGCCTCTGTCCAATATAATGTAGTGCACTACATTTGACTAGGGTCCCGGTCAAAGGTGGTATACTACAGTATGTGGAGAAAAGGGTACTATTTGGGATGATTCCTATATTTGTACAGCACATAATTACAGAATTAACTAAGCCTTCATAACATAAATTCAGCAACGGACAGCAGAAGAGGATTCAAGCATTGTATCATCAAACATTCAACCTTTACATGACATACATTTGACAGGACCTTATTGACAACCATGTAAGAAATTGACGCTGTTGAGCCAACCCCTATCTAACACATATGTAAAGGTTTAAAAAGCATCTGGAACCACATTTTAATGCATTACAAGTGCTGTATCAGTACATTTTGTTGTGATTAGATATAATTTACTTGGAGACGTATGGGTGCTGTAGGGCCTGTTCAGCAGTCAGCCTTTTATCTGGGTTGAACACCAGCAGTCGACGCACCAGGTCTAAGGCATCAGAGGGCACAGACGGCTGCAGAAGGTCCTCTAAAGACACCGGGGGTCTGGCCAATCAGACATAGACATAGTCAGAGTGTAGTTAGCGCCTACAGATGTATAGAGAACATGTACTTAAATAAGACTAAGTAGTCTTAGTTTCACTACAACTTACCTGAGTGGCATTCTTTGAATCACAGATGCACCATACTCAGATTTTATTGAAAGGACATCTGAAAACCAAATCGCGTCAATGGTCAGCAGTCGGTCAATTACGGCCAGACAAGGTTTGGTTCCACAACTAGCAGAATGTATTTCATGTCCTGGGCTTGTGTATTTAATGTCCTGGGCTCACCTTCTGGGCTGGGGTGTGGAATGGCACTCATTATTCTCTCTATCTGGTTGATAGTGGAAGTTCCAGGGAAAAGGGGCTTTCCCAGCAGCATCTCTCCCAGGATGCATCCTATACTCCACATGTCCACTCCCTTTGTGTATCTATGAGAGAAATCAATATTTGGTTCGTGATTTCAAAGCCACTGACATGTTTTCTGGCAGGTTTCTGTACTAATACCTCGGTATCCTCAGTGTTTGCATTTTAAGTCACACATGGACTCATAGAAAATGAACAATCTACTCCATATCATTACATACCATTCTACTAGGTAAATACGCTAATAACAAATTTGTATTCACAAAAACAACCTGGGAGCATGTAAGGTTAATTGTCTTGCTCAGGGTCAGAAAAACTGTGTTTTCATTTTGTCTGCTCAGGGATTAGAATAGACGAATAGGCTTTTCTGCTTTGATGAGTATTAAAGTCTAAAGACTTGGTTCTGTTATTTGAGCATGGAGTGTTATACGGTACAAATGTCCCTTTAATCTCAGTGTATGTGTACCTTGATGAGCCCAGCAAGATCTCAGGAGCTCTGTACCACCGCGTTGCCACATACTCTGTCAGGGCCGGGTTCCCAGAATCCTCCTGAATCTGGTAGAGGGACCTTGCTAAACCAAAGTCACACAGCTTTACAAAGCAATCCGTGTCAAGCAGAATATTGGAGGGCTGTGGGTAGAGGAAAGAAAACGAAGTGATGTCTTCCAAACGGGTTTCCTGTCAAATTCTGAATGTGCACAATGGCAGTAAACATTGTGTACTCTACTTTCTGGTCTCTGTGGATGACATTGCCTGAGTGCAGGTATTTGGTGGCTTTGAGGAGTTGATACATGACATAGCGTTTATGGATTTCTTTCAGCAGGTTGCCTTTCTTTATCACCGCATGCAGGTCAGTATCTGCAACACGCAGGTCATAGAAACACTAAGTAACAAACTGGAAACATAACTACATAGAATAATGCAGAATAGTTCATAGCACACTCAGAATAATCTCAGTTTGAAGACACCTTTCCAAAAACAGACAATTATTAACATATTCCTGTGAAAAACAATCCAGACACGTTATGTTTCCCATACACAACCTACACACACTCAGAATAAAAATACAATTTTGTTGAAATACAATGAACCAGAAAATCAAGACAAAATTTAACAATCCAGTGATTGACAAACCAGATGTCATATTTCTTATAAAGTATCAACGGAATCCTGCAGTGACCCCAAAATTTGCCAGGGTAGGACAAAGGACATATTTTGCGGCAGTTCTCTGGTGGTTTTCTGGGGCGCAATGTGCAAGATTATGGTCGGCACTCAAAGATGAGACTGCAGTGCGGAGATCAGAGAGGAATCCAATGTGTAGACTCAGCAGGCATCACAGGCAGCCAAGATGAGAGGAGCATACCCGATAGCACATCCCCTGGTACCACGTTTATTAAACTGCTGAATAATCTTGTAGCTTTCCTGACTGCTTCAATGCATCCATTCGCTCTGTGTTGTTTTTACAGAAAGGGTGATCCCATCAAATTTAGAACTGGGTATGCTGCTAATAATTTATACTTTGGCTTTAACACAGTACACGAACGATACTATTTACAAAAAATATATACTTGATTCTGTCTTTGAATAACTGAAAATAGAAAAAAAGAAAAATGTTGTGGGTGATATTTGTCGCAATTATTGTGGTTGACACGATCACAGGTATTTAATTCAATCAAACCTGCATGCAGCTCTGTACTAATATGAAACTATGTTCTTCTACCTTACGCATCATCACCAGGCTAAACCGAAGGAAGATCTAAAATGAATGTCAACAAATGAACCACAAAAAAGGCCTCACCCATGAATTCAAAGACCAGGTAAATATCTTTGTCATTTTGAGCTCGGATGACATTCAGCAATTTGACGATGTTGGCATGATCTCCAAATTCCTGCAATAAAAAACTGTTTTAAAACAAACAAACACATCGTATACACACACCTAGACACACACACAACTTAAGGAAATCAATGGTGTAACTCAACAATGGGAAAACCTTCTTAAGTATAGTAACAGAAAGATATAGGTAGTGTTTATGTGGGTTAATGCGTTGTTATGTAAACTGTGCTGCCAGTGTTTATGTGGAAAATGGCAATATCTGATGCACAGCTTAAGGCCTCAGTTCTCCCTGGTCAATGTGAATGGCGGAGACTGGAGACAGATTAAAGCTTACTGCACTGTTTGTTTGACCTTGTTTTGGTATGCAGAGGGTATGCCGACTTGTGTCACTGGTTTCATGTACACATTCATAATGTCAGAATAAAATGTATAGCCACTCTCTGAATTATTTATCACAAACAAAAGTCAGACTGCAAACTGTCAGTAGCCTGTATAGGTAACTATAAGACGACTACAGAACAGTTAGACAGATAGTTAGAAACTGTTTGGTCTCTGAGTCATAGCCAATTATCAATCGACAAATGATTTCAAAACCATGTCATGACATTTTTAATGTCCTGTTTGTTATACCCAATCTCTTGTGGACAGACTATGTTTAAGTTTGATTTTTGGTTTTATTAATTGATCACATTACACAAAACTTCAGATATACCAGGTAAAAACTGAGCAGGACGTAACCAGCATCAGGGACTCTTTCTGAAAGGCAGGGATCTGTTGTTTACATGGTATGCAAGCACAGTTTCATTGTCTACAGCATATTACCATTCCACTCCAGTTATGGAGCTGATGGCTTACTGCTGGTATGCTCCATTCAAACAACTGAACCAATCCCTTCACCTTTCCATTTCTTGCTAAGTGATACATGTATTCATTATTACCTGAAGAAACATTATTTCTCTGAATGTCCGCTGTGAGAAAAAAAAGGGAGAATTAGGAAAGGCCAAAGTAATGTAAACATGAAAACTTGTTTTAAATGTTTTTAGAACCCTTGTTACAGTACAAGCCTTTGTAGTCAATGTTGTAAAATAGGGGTCTTTTATCACTGCACAACTGGTTCAACCTATATTGCGATTGGTCATGCTTCGCTACACCTAGCTGATGGCATGTAAACAAGAAAGCCAGTGTCAATGACCAGTGTTGATAATGTATCACAAACCTGGGCATCAGTTCTATTCCTGAAGGCATCAAAAATTTTCTTTACAGCCACAACTTCTCCTGTCTGTTTTTCCACAGCCTTCCATACAATCCCATATGCCTAGACCATGAGTGGATCAAGAGATAAAACTGTTAGTAAATTGTAATATAAGGTATAGAAATTACCACAAGACTGTAGTTTAGCCCTAAAAAGGACTAAAAACACAATACAGATACCAAATGGGAGTCAGCGGAAGACAGAAGTTCTGGCGTGAGATTACAAATACGTATTATTAGAGTCACATACTGACTAGTAGTGATTATGGGTCTCCTGGCAGACAACCAAGCCCTGTACTAAGTGAGAGAACACACAATCAGGTTAACTACACATCTAGTGTTGGTGCTTTCCTGCTATGTCACATGACTGAAAACAGGAGAAGTTGGAGTATTTATGATGACTTTTGGAGGATGTTTAAAAATAATCTAAATTTTGACTAATAATTACTTTCTTGGAATTTATAATGTTGCTCAACAGGATATTGTTTCGCTTGGGTATCACTGAACTGTAATAAACTGTCAACACCTGTGTAATAGGACCCATGCCCTCCCCTCCGCCGAGGGAAGGGATGAGGTAGTTTTGTGACGTTTCTAAATGACTTAACAGGGTCCCATGTTTGCCAACTGGCACAACATTCCAAAGATAGCCTCCCGGATGCCTTGAACACAAGGTTTGAATTTTGGTGAGACAACTAAGCTTCCATTATTGTTCGTAACACAGTGTTTCTGGGGGGAAACAAACTTTGGACTCGGAAGTCTAGGATTTTTATTTTTACATAGTATCAAAGTCTACTGATCTGCTTGAAAGAAACGGCTTGTTCTGAAAAAGTAAATAACGTTCCAGCTTATGACACGAGTATTCACAGCCAGGGAAAGTAATTCTGGGGAATTTTAATTCTTTTAAGAAAAAAGTCAGAAGTAATAATTGGTGCAATTTAGATATAAACATAATCAAACGTGTATTATTTCAAAACTACATCATTCTTATTTACCTATCAATGCAATCAATGCTGGACCATTTCTTCTTTGTAGTAGCTATTTTTGCATCTTGACAGAATTACAGATGTCAATTCCAATTACAAGTACAATAAAAATTGGGGACATCAAAATTACTTACGCCTTTTCCAAGTCTTCTCTTTATTTCATATTTCATTGAAATATGATCCTCCACCTCTGTGACGTTCATCTTTATTCTTTGATTAGATAAATCTAGGCAATTATTTTTATTCCTTTGGTCGCTAATTACTATGACGGTAATATAATCAAGTTGAAATTCTGCAACGAAAACAGGTGATTCAAGGCAACAATATACCAACTTCTTGCAGATGGAATCTTCATTCACGTCAACCGTCAAAGACGTAACATACTCCTTGATTAATAGGAGTTCAATATACAGTAGCCACACTAACATTTGTTGAGCACTAGCTAGCAAACGTTAGCTTCATGGAACTTATGAACCTGTTTGAATAGTTGGAGAACTGATCTGTCGTGGCACATCTATACATTCCTACATAATGAATCAGACAAATATGTATCCCTCCCAGAACTGTACCGATTTCGTCCTTTTTGAAAGCACTGAAATAGTCCGGTTCAATGAAATTGACGAAAGGTAGTGGCTGCGGGATACAAACAAGCATATCCTTTTGTAATTATTTTGTCGTCCTGGAAACGAAACGATGCTGCTATAGCCGCTGACGGCTTTTAAAGGAGCCGTATTATTTTATGTACCAAGGTGTTTCTTCGAGTCAAGGTGACATCAGAATGTACATATATTTATAAGTAACATATAAGGGACCATTAGGAAAATGAAACATATTTTTTTAAATGACACGTAAAAAGACAAACAAGCTAATGTTGGAGGTAGATTTTTTTTATTTCTAAAAAGGTGTTACATGCTCTTTTTAATTCAAAACTGCATTATTTACAATGATAAATCTTAATAAATATGCGCTCCCGAATTACAATCAATGGCTAGTACGCATTTAAGTCAGCATCCAAAAAGGATGGAACTCTATGAATCGATTTGTCTCCACTGACCACCTGATGTGGCCAAACCCTCACATCTAAAGAAAAGTTTAATTATGGATCTTAACTAAATTAGTGCTATAATATTACATTTACTCCACAAATGAGAAAAATAATAACATAAAAGAGAGCCACATTTCCTTCACCACAGTGGTACACTAAATCGTCAATATGGTTGCATTACAATACTCACACCTCTTAAAGCCCACCTGTTCACCAACAGTTTACAACTTTGATTAAATTAACAACCAGTGTCAGGAATAACCTGCGCAAACTTTATTGGAGTGTATCGGAGAGCCAATGGGGTACAGCCACATACTTCCTCAAATAAAATAACATTGCTGTTTCTTCTTTAAAATGTAATTGAAACCCCTTCTCAAAGTTCTGGCTGACCAAATTTCTTGAAGACACCACAGCTAACTTTTTGACATGTTTTTTCTTCTTCTACTCAACTCACTTATAAAGGAGACAGACTCAAACTGGACCTTTTGGATAAGTCACACACTAGGCTGGTTGCTTATATGACAAAACAAGAAGTAAGTAGAGTCCAATGTAGATTCTAGATCGCAGGCTGAAAAGATCAGCCTTCACAGTGTCCCGCCACACAGGCTGGAAAATTACAACTTAAAGTAGGACCACCACTGGGCAAGGCCACAGCACTGGGTGCTGCAAAGAGTCTAGATCTGAGTTCAAAGGAGAAGACAGACACTATACAAATGACGGGTAGGAAGAAAGACAGTATTCAATTGAAAACTATGCAACAAAAACGGGGAGAGAAGACATCATAAACGTGTTGCAAAGAAACAATAGGAAGGGGGTACGACAATAATCCATAATATAAGAAAGGCGTAAATAGTCCTGGATGACAGGTACATTAGGAGGAGTGTAAGAAGCGATTGAAGGCATTGTATGCCGACTCCAGGTCAAACAGCATCTGGCGAACCTGGGAGTCGTCCAACTCATCCGAGGCCGACATGCTGCTGAGAGTGGTCAACCTAGAGGGGGAGAACACATACATCTTCACCTTCAAAATACAGTGTTTTAGTGTGAAGTTTTCAATCTTAGACAACAAGGGCCATTTTGGCAGACAAATATTATGCCTAGTCATTTTAACAGCATCAGGATATCCTAGTGGTTATAACATCCGACCAGTAACGGAAATGTTGCTACATTAAATTTCCCATAATTGCTTTCAGGTCACTGCTAAAAATGACAATGTGTTCTCAGTTGTACTTATCTGGTACAAAAAAGAGGTAAAAAAAAATAAAAATACAAAATAAGCCTAGTCCTAGAATAAAATACACGTTCAAAAAGAATTCTCCATTGAAAGTGATTCTAAGTTGGCTGGAAACCTGTCCTAAATATGTTTTATGTATTTACCAGAGGCTGACTTTGTCTTTGGCCTCATTGTCTGGAGGCATGTTGCTCATTCGGTTCATGGTCTCCATCAGCTCTCTCAGGTCTGGTTGGATCTGACGAATTCAAACCAGTTATTAATAATTTAATCAAACACAGAACCAGACGTTTTTCCTAAATATTTAACATGTTATGTAATCTACAAACAGGGAGGTACCTCATCCATGGCCCGGATCTCCAGTCGTAGCTTGTCCATTACAGTGATAAAGAGCTGGAAACACAGGAGGAAAAACAATGGAGACAGAACACAATAATGCACACATTTGAATGATTATTTCGCTCCCTGTCAGAAAATTGAATACAACAGCTCATTAAAATGGGTGGTCCTATCAGAAGAGTGTGAATTTTATAACTATCCTACGCTGCCAGTATATCAAGTAAATCCTATTTGTTCAGTGACCCTGTTGGATTTTGGCCGGATGGATGTGGAATGCAATTTGTCGTAGGCCACTTAAGGATGCACCAACACACAGGGCTCTGGCACAAGCCAGAAAATGTGTCAAATTAAGATAACTACTCAAACATCTAAAAGAGTGCAGTTTTATTAAAAAAAATCTATATGGGACCACAAAGGCTACAATATTGTCAAGAAGTCCAAAGTGATGACTGAGTTTAAGTGTCATGGGCATGTCGAAGACACTTACTGATACAATATCTGCAATGCAACGATTCAAGTTGCCCTTATCATCCTTGATGGTGATTGGTCGATCCTCCTTGATTCTCTCCATTGCTAGTGGGCAGTCAAGCTAGTGAAAAAAGGTTGAGGAGAACCACACATGACATATAAACCGATTTACATATATTCAAATACTGTTCTAGAGGCCTGCAGAGTTTGCAAAAGCATGTACAGATCTGGGATCTGACAACTGAGTTGAGTACATACAGTACCAGTCAAAGGTTTGGACACACCTACTCATTCAAGGGTATTTCGTAATATGTACTATTTTCAATGTTGTAGAATAATAGTGAAGATGTCAAAACGGTTAAATAACACACGGATTTATGTAACAACAAAAGAAACTGTTAAATAGAACAAAACGTTTCATATTGTAGATTCTTCAAAGTAGACAACCTTTGCCTTGATGACAGCTTTGCACAAGCTTTGCATTCTCTCAAGCAGCTTCATGAGGTAGTCACCTGGAATGCATTTCAATCAACTGGTGTACCTTGATAAACGTTAATTTGTCCAGGTCCTACCCATCATAATGTGTTAGGATGGGTATACAGAGGGTGACATGGTCTGGTGAGTATACAGAAGACAATCATTATGTCTTTCCTATAGTTGTCCATATTATGGCTCAATTAAAACCAGCTCAAATAAGCAGAGAGAAATGACAGTCTATCATTACTTCAAGACATAAAGGTCTTCTTCAGGTGGAGTCACAAAAAACATTAAGCGCTATGACGAAACTGTCTCTCATGCGGACTGCCACAGGAAAGGAAGACCCATAGTTACCTCTGCTGCAGAGGATAATTTCATTAGTTACCAGCATCAGAAATTGGCAATTGACTGCACCTCAGATTGCAGCCCAAATAGAAGCTTCAGAGAGTTCAAGGAACAGACACATCTCAACATTAACTGTTCAGAGCTGCCATCAACTGCCGTGTCTTTGTGAGACACAGAGTGGGTGAACGGATTCTCTGCATGTGTGGTTCCCACCGTGAAGCATGGAGGAGGAGGTGTGATGGTGTGGGGGCGATTTGCCGGTGACACTGTGATTTTTTGAGAATTCAAGGCACACTCAACCAGCATAGCTACCACACCATTCTGCAGTAATATCCCATCGCATCTGGTTTGCACTTAGTGGGACTATCATATCTTTTTTAACAGGACAATGACCCAAAACATACCTCCAGGCTGTGTAAGAGCTATTTGACCAAGAAGGAGAGTAATGGGCCTGCATTAGATGACCTGGCCACAAAAAAATTTAGATGGTTTGGGCTTAGTTGGATCACAGAGTGATGGAAAAGCACTCAGCTTGTGGGAACTCGTTCAAGACTGTTGGAAAAGCATTTCAGATGACAACCTCATGTAGTTGGTTGAGAAAATGCCAAGACTGTGCAAAGCTGTCGTCAAGGCAAAGGATGACTTCTCTTAAGAGTCTAAAATATAAATGTATTTTGATTTTTTTTAACACTTTTTTGGTTATTAAATGATTCCATATGTGTTATTTCATAGCTTTGATGTCTTCACTATTATTCTACAATGTGGAAAATAATAAAAAGAAAGAATAACCCTTGAATTAGTAGGTGAGTCTAAACTTGACAGCTACTGTGTATCTGCTGTAAGAGATGCACTCTACTCAATGCTGTTGTGTGACTGATTCAGACTCACTCTGTACTTTCTACAGAAGTCATCAATAGAGCCCACATCAGACCCTTGGACCTGTTTGAAAGCAGCCTTGTACTGCACCAGCAGCCTGGAGCAAGCAGCAGTGTACCTGACAGAAAAAACAGTAACAAGCAATCACATTCATGCTCTAATGTTGAAACAACATCATACATAGACTGACAAAAAAAAGTAACCCACACACCTTAATTTCACAGTTCACGACACACACACACACACACACACACACACACACACACACACACACACACACACACACACACACACACACACACCAAGTGAGTGTTTAAACTTACTCATTGGGGGTCACACAGTCCTTGATGTAAGCTTTCTCCAGGGCCTGGAGTGTCTTCACTACAGCAAACAGTTCTGCCATGTTGTCAAACCTTGACAAAAACAAGCAAAATGCTCAATAATAATATCTCACCAACCGGGATTGTGAATAACTTATCATTTATATTAATAATCATTTACTTCTCTCTTTCTCTTGCATTCTTGTACAACTTCACCTCCTAAAAAAGATTGACAAAAATGTATATGAAAAAACATATACAGACCAAGCAGTGTTATTTATTCTTTCTGATTAAAAAAAAGTACAACATGCAGGTATCATAAAAATATTAAAGCCAAATATACTGTAAAGAGCTTCAGAAATTGTCAATCAATTATGCAAACCCCACAAAAACCTACTCACCTCATACAATTCAGGTTTATTAGCCGGAGCTATAATGAAGAGAAATATAAAGGCATGACAGTTGCTTAAAAAGCAAAGCTTGATTTTTCGAGTAAATACTATTGTTTTTGGGGAAAAAAACGAGTGCATTTGTGACCCAGGGCAAACGCACCTCCACCCATACCTCCCGTAACAGGTATTCCGTGAAACATTGTGACTGTTGCCGTCATACAACGTGATCTATTAAAGACACCAAATGTTACAGTTATTAAAAATACTTGAGAAAGTCTGTACCAATGTTGACAACTGCATGATTAGTAGAGAAAATATAGCTGAAGCATGACACTTCTAAGTGAAAGCCGTCAATTAAAATACCAATAAATAGGGAATTACCGGTAAACAGTGGCTGCACATTAGCACTCGCAGTCACGGATACAGTTTTCATAACAGTGCAAATGTTTGATTTACTGGGCTAGTTCACCAGAGGTTTGCTACTTAGCTAAATAGCTGGTTAGCTAGTTCAGCTAGCAAAGAAAATGGAAAAGCAGGAAAACCTCTCTTGGCTTTCAAGCACGTCCGGTAAATTAGCTATCTATACGTTGATTAATCACTACACCAATTAACCAGCTACAGATATTGACCATGGTATTTACTAGATAAATAAATGTCAACAATATTGACGTACTGACATAACATAATTTCATACACATAATAAAGCTACAACTAGCTAGCAAAATAAATGGCTAAATAGCTAATGTTAGCTAGCATTTCCTTTGTGAATTGTTTAGGCAAACCAAATATACTATATTTGATGTGTAAGTTAGGCCATTTCACAATAAACTGCTAGTACAGCGATTAAAACAGAATGAAGAGATTATACGATCAATAATTCAATAATAAGTCAACATTTACTGTAAATATAACACTCACCCCCTTGCCAAATTAAAGTGACGTCAGTGTAAACACACCTCTCGCGGAACCGAAGGACCCACAGACGTCAAAATACAAGGTGTCCTTCTGTGCCCCACTTAAAATCGAAGAGTTCGAAATAAGTATTAAAATAAAAATAAAACAAATTGAAAATGTGTTATCACATCACCAAATGTATGTTTTAGTTATATTATTTACTGGTATTTTCATAAAGTGATTAGAGTTTTATAAGAAATATCTGGCATGTTGCAAAAACAACAAAGATATTCTGGCGCGCAAGACAAAAAAAAAACAGCAGAAAACATCGCTTGGCTACGCTTGGTTGCAAGGTAAGGCGAAAAAGTAAGGTCGATAGCATATATATTCAAGGCAATTATTTAAAATAAATACATATATTCCATAGTAGCTACGTCTACACCTCATAATATCTCTGGTATAACTACAACGTTTTGACAGTTGGCGTGGGTGAAGTTCCTTGTTACTCAGTCTTGGCTATTCTTCCTCGGGGTTCAAACCGTTAGAACATTAAATGTCATTGGTTTAAACATAAATTAAACACAATGTATAGCATGCCACACTGTGTAACGTCACCTGGGATCCATTTAGGAAATGTGGTTACCTAAAGCAACCGCAGACTAATGGTATTTAATGTTGATTTTAATTTCCAAATGCATGATTGACGTAGGCAAGCCTGTCCTCCCTTACCATGAAGACATCCAAAGCATCATCTCAGGCTTCAACACAAGAGGAATGTGGTGTTTGGCTAGATACCGTTGACCTCAAAGGAAAAGCAAAACAGGTACAATCTTATTGAAAATGTCTGCCCGTTTTAGTTTTGACCCTGTCAGTGCTCAAAGTGTATTTGATGGAAGCTAAAGGTTATTGCTATACTATGATTGTTTATTATAATAACCTAGCCTTCTGCTTTTCTTGGTCTAAATTTGATCATGACGATGACTAAATACATTTTACCAATCATTAATTTAGAAAACAATGTATTTTTATATCCCAGAAAAGACCTATACCCATATCGAAACTACTGAATCCTTTGGCTCGGTCTGGAGGTTACAGCATAGCAGTGGCGCTGAATTTCACACAGACTAAAATCCAGATGCCTGTCACCAAACAGAGCTCCATATCCTCATTCTTTACCCTGCAGCCCAAAGGTAACTTCAGGTTCAAAGGAAGTGCTTTGGTGTTAGAAGTGATTAATGTTAGTGATTATTATTACAGTAATTTCACATATTGCTACAGTGTAATATGCCTATAATGTTTCAAAAGTTCCCCTTATCACTTCCTGTTACAGTGACTGCAAGGATGCCTGCCTCTCCAGAACCAAGTAGGAATGCAGCAAACCTTACACCTTCCACATCTAACATGTGCACCTCAACTTCACCTAAGCGTGCTAACATTGGGTGCGGGATCAAACGGAAACGTGCGGTGGAGTGGACCGGGGAACAGGGCAAAGGTGCTCCAACCACCACCATACAGACTAGTCCTGGGGGAAAAGAGAATGCAACAGGCATCCCGGGTGAGTGGGACAACCAGACCTTCAAGGAAAGAGTATATTGGGAAAGAGCATTTATGCCCCAACTAAACATGCACCATTTATCAGAGGAGGAAATGGAAGAACCAGAAAAAAAGAGAAAGCTCTCTGGGAGGTCCTCTTCCCCGGTGGAGACTGGTGCTCATGGGAAAGATTGCAATCAGAAGGAGCCATTGAGTGCATATAGCATTCCCCAGTGTAATCCTGGTCTGACTGAGTCCTGGGGCTTCCTCACCCACGATTCCAAGGGGCAGAGTGTTCTGACACACAAGAACCCCCCTGTTATTATGTCAAAGGCCAGTGGCTCAGAAATGGGCTTCCCAGACAGCACGCAGAGTCTGGAGGGATTTAGGGCTCTGCTGGATTTACAAGGACACACCTCCACCCAGAGAGGGCCTGTGCAGTTTCCTTTGATGTCACAGGAGGTCGAAGGGAAAGAAAATGATTATATTGTATCCTCAAACAAGGCGCCTCTCAGCCCTGTTACCACACACAGACAGATGAAACCTCGCACTCCATCGCCACGGAAACGTGTTCTAGAACAGCTCTTGAAACATGGATTAGAACACCCTTTGAGAGAGTCTGAGGGAGATACCCTTGCAATGCTGTTCACTCAGGACTCTGAGGGCTTTCAGGTGATAGCCCACCGTGCTGTGTTTCCAAGGAGCCCTTTAAAGGACAGCACTAACGTATTCGCTGGTAGTAAAGAATGTATATCTATATCTGCTGCTGATCAAGCACTGCAGGAGACAGAGGAAGAAGAGATGCTCTTCACCCAAGACTCTCAGGGAAATATGGTCATCAAACACTATGTATGATGATGCGAAGAACGATTTTCTAAACAATTGTATGTGTGTTATGTGTTTTCAGCTTAAGTTTTGTAATGACGGGATGTATCCACTTGTGTTGTGTAAATCACTTGCGATCTTTACTTGGATAGAATTTAATCTTTAGTCTGTTCACGTTCTGTCTGGGTTAATTTGAGTATTCTAGTAAACTTTTTTGGAACATTAATCCTCTTTTATACTTTTATGACACTGAATAAAATGTAAATATATATATATATATACTAAACAAATGTCAACATGTCACACAAGCATTCAAGTTTTGGTTTTATTTTGAAAAACAATACATTTACGTACACTAAATTCACTGCTGGGTCTGAATTAGAATGTGTGTAAAGCTCTCTACTTGCTGGTTCTACATTTCTGTCAAATACAAATAGCCTTCAACAAATGAAGGAACTTAATTTTCAAGGTTACAGAAGTGTATTTAGACTAACATGTATACTAACCACATTAAGGTATACTGTACAAATTCAGTGCTGATTACAGAACAGTACAATGGTGGTGATGCTACAACCATATATTTGTGTTAGGCACATGAAACAAGCTATGTCTTAAACTACATTTCAAATGCAATTAAACTCTTGGTATTGTGATTCTTTACTTTTTTATCTTACATTTCACTTTAACAATTTAATTTGCTTGAGTAATACCTGACATCTAGTCTGCTCTCAATGCAATATAATTACAAATTACAAAAATATTTAATTTAGCAACAAAAAAATACCATGTCATCCTAAGTCTGTTACAACAATACCATGCTGTGTAAACATGAAACAACTGTTGACATTATCATAGCAGTGTATGCTAAGGCTTCCACATTCTGTGGAACATATTCCTCAATTCCATTTAACTGGGCATGGGCATTTTCAGCTCTATGTACATGTACAGCTCTATGCAGCCTACATAACTGCTGTTATTGCTATGGCAGATATACAGACACTTATTTGGGTTTGAGGGATGTTGCCTTATTGTGCATCTTACAGATTAAAAGGGATACATTTCCTCTGCACTCTGAATTTGAATGCAACTTTACCGACCAAACATGGACACTTTGAACTAGAACTATTCATGACAAAATCTGCCTGTGACCATTAATATTATACTTTGAAAGGTCGTTTTGTAGAGGAGAGTGCTGTGTGACGGTTTCAACAAACCGCTGTTAAATAACAGAGTGGTGAAGAAACAATCAAATGGAATCGTATTTAATACAATCAGGCTAACAATCAACTGAGCTACAGTAAACCAGCTAGTCAGGTATAGTGTCTGGTATGTGGTACTGGACTGTTTCGTGTCTTGTGGTAGAATTTATGGGTTTGTGATGAAGACGAGTAAATGTGGGTAATAGAGGTTAAACGAGGAGGATGAATTATCAGCGATCAGCCAGCGATCTCTGTGGGTTCCGTCACCAGTTTGGACCCATCCCAAACCGTCTTGTACTGCTCGGGAACAGGAAACTCCCTCTGTAAAACAGCAAGTGATCAACAAAATCTCTCTCAGACACATTCTCACTGATAACTCGGAACATGAGCACGGTGGCTCGATTTAAAATAAAGGCAATTTTACAGAGTATAGAGAGACCGCATTCAGGGTAAACTGCTTATGTCAGCTCGTGGGGAAAATATATTATTTCAACTGTTTTTGATGAGTGACTCGTAAGCTCCATGCGCCATGCAAATCGGCGGCATGACCAGTAGGGATTTCCTAGTCTAATCTCACTGTAGCATCTCCCTCAGGCGGCTGGCGGGCCTGCAAAGTTAACCGTCAGGTTATTGAGGATGCCCTTACATGCACTGACCCACGCGATTCCTGATTAGAAGGGTTGGTGCGGATGCCTATGAGCAAAGCTTGGCGCAATCTTCAGTTTGACTAAATCCATCGGGAGATGGTGCAATGAGACAGGGCCTATAGAGACAACTGGAGATTACCAAGTAGGGAAATTGGCAATACAGAGAGAATCAAGCCTCAATTTTAGGTACAATTTGTCTTTATCCTGCAAACACACACAGTTCAAACACTAAACAGACCTTCCCACACACTTACATAGTCATCGTCCTGTGGTACCAGGATGTTCATCTCTGAGCTTTTGGCGCTGACGATCTCACAGTCCAGAGCATCCTTACTCAGGTAGACTTGGCAGCCCTCTGTCTTGTTGATGGAGATGGTGGGAACTCTACCAGTCACCTGGGTTAAGAGGGGGCAGTGCATTAGTACACATACTTTCAAAATCGTTTCCATCTACAGACATTAAGTATTCTTGATGGCACTAGATCAGGAGAAACTCACACGCCAAAATAAAAATAGAAATGTGACCGTTTATTACGGGTACTTCTAAGTTAAACTTTAATTTCATGCAGTTTGAGCTGACCTGCAACTGAATGTCTTTTGAGTTGATGATTTCCACAATGCCAACAACGTTGTCAAACACCAAACCAAGCTTTTTACAGTTATCTGTCAGAAGTGAACATGGAAACACAGGAACACCGGAAGCAGGAGAAACAGTAAGTCAGTAAGGAGTTAGAGAAACAGGGATCTCAAAGACGACAGACATCCACTGTATATGACCACACCTACTGTAGCAGAACTATTATCAGTTAAGAATTAATACAAGTGTGAACTAACCTACAATGATGGAGTTGATCTTTCCTTTTATCTGTAGAGTGGAGTTGCTGCAGCCAAAAACATAGACCACCTGTCTCAGCTCCGTCTCCTCAATCACCAGGTCATGGGCCTGGTCAAAATACTCCTGTCAAGGGAAAACAACAAACTAGACTTGTGACTGCCTGTCCCTTTCGTTTGATCCTTCACCTTTGGATGACTTTTGACCCTTCGATCACCTGATTTGGTTCAGCACCTCAAATTAGAATAGTTTCCAAAGAGTGCAGTCACACTAACTCGGATGTAAGGTAACATACCACCCTCCATTTCTTCCCCTCCAACTCCAGCAAGGGGGGTCGTTTCTGGGGTAGTGCTCTGGCGGAAGGACCCCCTGGGTTTCGGCTCTTGGGTTGGGTGGCATTATGCTGCCCTCCCTGTGAGCGAAGCGCCGGGTTCTTGTGGGTCATCTGGTCCTTTGAGACATGCTTTAACGCTATTGAACAGAGAGAGAGGGAAGGTACTTAGAGTCACTTGTTTATAAAATGATCACAAACACATTTGACCCGTTGGTTTTGAACATTGGTTTTGAACGTTGGTTAATAATCACACCATAGAAATAGAATGATTTTTTCTATGTTCTCACAAAACATCAACTCAATTGAATTCTCCCTGCCTGTTTCTCCTCTCTCCTGTCTTGGCTACCTTTAGTGATGTCAGGTCCCTGGTTCAGTTGGACGAACAGGGATGAGTGCTGGCCAGTGGGGCTCTCAGGACATTGTAACTGTTGTTTCAACCCACATCCTCCCTCTTCAACTCTCCCACCCTTTCTTCTTCTGTTTCTCCTTTTTTTTTCTTGTTTTCCCTCCCTCCCTCTCTCCCCCCCTTCTCCAGCTGGGTCAGAGCTCTTCAACCCCTGGGTGACGTTGGCTTGGCTACCTTTAGTGATGGCTTCTCCTTGGTTCAGCTGGGCGAAGAGAGCCGAGTGCTTGGCCGCGGTGCTGTCAGCTTGTGGGGCTACGTCTGTGAAGACTGGTGGGGGCCCAGGGGGTGGTGGAGGGGGTGGGGGACAGGGACTGTTGGGGGCAAACAAAGAAGAAGGGGCAATGGGACCCTGTGGGGGAGAAAAGAGTATTACTATTAATCAAGACTAATTTCTCATGGGTTGATCCTACATTATTATGTTATCATGCTGCTGGCCAAATTAATCAATAATTTCTGTGTTTCAAAGATTAATCAAGGCAGGATGATTTTTAAAAGAATTGTAGTTTTTCCTAAGGCCAGCAGGTGGAGTATAGGACAAATAGTTCAGGGTCTACGTGTTTAACTGGTTTCTTTTAGTAGCAGAAGTGGCTTATGTCGAACCTAGTTTGAAACAAAAGCTTGCAGCGATCCGGAACCAGTGTTGTCCACACTTAGTTTCAAGGCTTGATGCTTTGTATACGTGGTTATAAAGTCTGTAAGTTAAACAAAACTGTCATAGCAATGTTAACGCAATGTCTTTATTATAATATTCACCCTGTGCCCACAGAAATTCTGAAAAGTCAAAGCATGCCTAAGGTGGCCCTGGTAGCATCAGTTTTTATACAGTACCAAGACCAGTCTGTAAGTAGATGTAGGGTTTTATACAGTACCTAAGACCAATCTGGTAGTAATTAAAGGGTTTTATACAGTACTTCAGACCAGTCTGGTAGTATTTGGAGGTTTCTATACAGAACCAAGACCAGTCTCTGAGTTACAGTAATTTGACCAGTGGGAAAATAACTAGAGCATAAATACTGCAATGCAGGTTTGATTGAATTAAGCCCATAGTGTTGAACTACTTTTTCAGATTTTAAAGGCCATGTTGGCTGACTGGATGAATCCCAGATGACTTCTTGCTGCACCAGATACTTTGGCCGACCCCTACTCTAAATAAACCTGTCTCACAGCCTTACTTATGAAGCTAATTAGCAGTTCAGCCAGCTGCGGTTAATACAAGCAGAAAATCTGCCTGCCTGTCTGTCTGTCTGCCTGTCTGCCTACCCGTCTGCCTGTCTGTCAGTCTGTCTGCCTTTCAGTCCGCCTGTCAGTCTGTCTGCCTGTCAGCCTGTCTGTCTGTCTGTCTGCCTGTCTGTCAGCCTGTCTGCCTGCCTGTCAGCCTGTCTGTCTGTCTGTCAGCCTGTCTGCCTACCCGTCTGCCTGTCTGTCAGTCTGTCTGCCTTTCAGTCTGTCTGTCAGTCTGTCTGTCAGTCTGTCTGTCAGTCTGTCTGCCTGCCAGCCTGTCTGTCTGCCTTTCAGTCTGTCTGTCAGTCTGTCTGCCTTTCAGTCTGTCTGTCAGTCTGTCTGCCTGTCAGCCTGTCTGCAGACTGCACAGCTGCCGTTCCACACGTTCCTTCATGAACACTCAAACAAGTCTGACCAACTGTACAGTACCCCCCCCATACACCCACACACAAGCGCAGAACTTTGTGAGACTGATGTCCTGATATGTGTGGTTGGGATTTAACCGTTGTTGGAGTCCAGCTGAGACTAATCACACTTTGACCTCTGACACACGATCATTTCAAAACAACCGCCTTTTGCGTTTAAAAACCAAGTATTAGAGCGAAGTGCAATAAAATTTGGTCAAAGCTCTGTGTGGGTGTGTGAGTACACTGTGTGTGTGTTTGAGGGTATAGATATGTGTGCTTGCTCCCTCCTCTGAACAGCAGCCGTTAGATTATGTCTAGGAGAACAGCCTGGTAGTTTAGGTTACATTGTGGGGTGTATAGGAGCAGGTGTACAGGGCCTGGGACGCACTGGGCTTTTGTTGGGGCTTCCTTTGGTGAAACAAACCTCCATTCAAGTCAACCCAGAGGACCACCTGTCACCACACACTCCTTCACTCACACACAACCCTAACAACCAACGGCAGGAGGGACAGCTGACACACTGACACCACATGCTCTCGGGTTTCCCTCCACAGACAGACACACACACACACACGCACGCACGCACACACACACACACACACACACACACACACACACACACACACACACACACACACACACACAC
>JACXGI010001249.1:6223-22646 GCA_016801175.1 Esox masquinongy | reverse complement strand
ACTGAAACAGACAGTGGTCTTGACCTTAGTTATATACTCTCTGAAGTTATGAAAATAAATGTGACCTATTCCTTTTAGTTTCAGAATGAAAATAAAAAGCCAAACCAATAATGCTTGGCTTTCAATGCATGCAGGTATATGATTTCCACATGGATGGTGTCTAACAGTTACATGTTAATTTGCAGTAAGATAGAGAAAAGACAGAGAAGTAGAGGAAGAAAAGGGGAAGCAGCAAAGAAAAACACACAAACATTCCCTAAACTTAACTATCATAAACATTAGTCAATGGGATGTTTTCTTAACTGCTCTGTTAAAAAAAACAGAAAGCAGCTACCAGTTACACCGGGCTCTAGGTCATTCATAGAGACTGGTCAATAAACAAACAGCTGTCCTTCAGCAGAAATACACAGAAATAAAAAGTACATTCTTATTAATGTGGAAACAACATTCCGAAGGGCACACTAGACAGTACCCTACTTTTTATGAGGGCCCATTGGGTTCTATGTAGATCACAAGGTGCCCCTTTGGACCTATCTATGAAATACCTAAACGTCTGGAAACAGGAAACAACATCTGAGCTGACTGGAGTACGGGAAAACATTGGATGACTATTAGTCTGAGACAATTAGGTCTCAAGGCGAAGTGTTATTATTTAAATTTTTCAGGACAGGACATGTTTTTCTGACCAGGTTATCTGATCAAGATCTTTGGAGAAATCCTATTCACCTCATGATAAATAAACATGCAGAGAGGTCAAGCCCTGACGCTACTCCCCGAACAAAAGTGCTGAGTGGTCAGGGAAGTGTTGAGGAGGACAAATCAGCAGCTAGTTGTTGCTGTAATTTGTAGATAATGGAATGTGGAGGGAAAACCCCAGTGGACTTTAGCTAGCCAGACTGTAGAGCAGCTAAAGGACTGTGATATAAAACATGTATTTCATCAACTTAAAACACACCACCCTTGAACTTTCTTTACATTTGGTTGTGTCAGTGCCTCACAGTTTCATTCATTTAAACTCCTACTTATTTAAACCACAGTTTTAAGGGGGATTTTTTAAATATTGTGAAAAAAACTTTAAAGAAATACTGAATGGAAATATCATCATTGGAAAAGCATCATTCGAAAATTGCAAAGAAAATGTTGATCATTAGTTTGCTCAGTGGTGCTCATGGCTGAATGTTTTCTTTGCATGTCATCCTCTACATAAGGAACCTACAGAAACTGACAAATGTGTCCTGAAATCACATAATTCACTCCAACTGAAGGTGACTGATTACACCTATGCTAATTTAGGATTGCCTTTACACAGGGGTAGAGACTTACCCAATTATTATATTCCAGTTTTGTATTTGCAGTATTTAGTCTGATCTCATAACGATGACAAAACAATCTATTAAAAGTGTGGATTATGATGTGTGTGGATCATGTGGGGGGGAATCCTAATTTAAGTGCACTCTGAAGCACTGACATAGGCAATGTATGTGTTAATATGACTATGTTGTAGCTAACACATCGCTACGCAAGTTGTGGTCATGACGGAGCTGTAGTCATAATGTGATCATAAAGCTACAACAGTTTAGTCATCACGGGATGATGAAACTCACAGTCTTGCTCCAGACCAGGCCGGTAGTGTGATGCTGTTTGATGAAGGCCTGAAGCTCGGTCCAGATGGACAGGTAGGACTGAACCCACTCCCCATGCCGCTTGTCTCTGAATAGAGCGGGACAGAGTCATCTTTATTTGATAAGTATATTTCATACCTAACCAGAATTTCGTTGTGTAATGGTGCTGCTAGTAGTAGACATAGATCTACAAGTAGGGAGAGGAAGAAAAAAAAAAATTAAGTTGCCCTTCACATATTATACAATGAGTGGTTAGCATATGAGATAATGGGACATGATCTGTAAATAAATATTATATACATGGATTTACAACTAAAGTAGACATTTATAGGTTCCAGTATACAGTACGCATCTATCTTGATGGAGGCAAACAAGCTTTGTATGAAGTGCAGCTGTTTAGATACCAGCTAACAGTGTGGAGGTGACTTGTGGTGTGCATAGTCTTATTCGTCCCTGTGGCACATTTCACTCTGGGACAGTTGCTGAGGCCCACAACATGGGGAAAGAAACTGTTCAGTTGGCAGAAATAACTTGTCTTGATTTGGCCTATATTGCCCAGAGTGGAGGCGTTAAAATTAAGAGTGAAAAGTGAACAAAAAGAGAGGGAGATAGAGATCAACAGCAGGACAGGAAAAAAGCTAGGGACACCCATTAGGGAACAAAATACATTTCAAATATATGTTTTCGATGCATTATACGATAAAACCATGTGACATATAGAAATATTGCTAAATAACAAATGTGCTGTGCATATACTTTTCAGAGAAGAGCAGTATATCTTTATATCTAAACGCAGTGGGCCTGGACTCAAACCCAGACTTCAGCCATGTATACCAGAGACAGCAGCCTAGCGCTGGATCACCCGGCCCACTGTTCTAGAACTTTTATATATATATATATATATATATATATATATATATATATTTTAATGTGTGACAGATGGTTGGAAATGTATTTGCAACAAAAATGTTTCAAAAAACTATTTACATTATTTGTCAGCTTCTTTACATTGAGCCTTTTCTGTGTTTGGGCTGCCAGACACAACTTTATTTTTTTGCAACAATCTGTTCATGTAGCTAATCAGCAACTGTTTATGTAATCCAACAACAGCCATACTTACGAGTCTTTATAGTCTTTCAGAACTCTGTTGGTGTAGAAAATGGCGGCATCATTCATCTCCTTCACGTAGGGAACTGGCTTCTGGCTCTGAAAGTGAGGAGAGATTGAGGGGAAAACAGAGAGAAATCAGAATTGCCTTTAGTCGTACATTCATTGTCTTGTAATTGTACTAAATATACACATACCCAGATTTCCATGTATTGTAAAGGTACTGCTAATGGTAGACAACATGTAGGGACAGAAGTTATCATACTTTCATTCTAGAGGTGGTTAAACATTGCTGACCCAATGTATAAATGAAACCATGAAACCACAGTGTAGTACCTGTGTGCAAAGATATACGTCCATTTATATACTGCATATTTATATATAAAAAAATTAACCCAAATGTAGCTTTGAATGGAGCAAGAGAACGTGGTGACATTAGGTTTCAAACAAATCTGACACAAATTATGAGAAGAAGCATCTCCCTGGCAAACTGCTTTCTGTTCTGACAGTCCAGAACACAGTTTTACAGATTCACCACAGAGCCACCGACTCTCAGGTAGACTGGAATTAAGGAATGGAGTGGTCTGGATACAAACCAAAATTTTTGAGTGGCAGTTCAAAGATGCGAAGGAGTATACATTTGCATTCAAGGAGAGAAGATGGTGGAAGACTGACTGACATTGAGGCTGATGTTACTGCCCTATGCCCCATCTAAGTGACTGAGGCCTCCTCACCACGGCGACCCAGCCCAGTGCTGGGATGCTCTCGCTGACAGCTGATAGGTGGTTGAACAGCCTGCTGCCACGGTTATGCTCCCGGAAGGTCTGAATCTCCAGGATCTTCTCTGAGATAGGCTTCAGCAGGTCAGCAAGCTCCCTCTGGGGAGAGGGGAGATGGGAGAGACAGTGGAGGTGGACGGAGAGGGAAAGAGAGTCAGAGAAGGAGAGACAGCGCGCGAGGAGGCAAATTATTGCTTGTTAACACAGGTGTCAGTAACTGTCAGTGACTTTTATTGCCGTTTTTTTCGCATTGCATCCAAATCATAAAACATGGGATTTGTGGCATAACTGCTAGACCATCTGCATTTAGACACTGTTGCAGCCACAGCTTGGGAAACTAAACCAAAACTCAGATTACTAACACACAGAGTATGTAGACTGCTTAAACGTTAAGGAAACCAATGTATCATTTTGTTATTTGGGTTATATTCAAATCAGACTCAACACTTCTGCCATGGTTCTCTCCAAGCAGCTTTCCAAGTGCTCTATAGCCTGGCTGAAAACATCAGCCTCAATGGACCAATGACCTTATGCTCCCTCTGTTGCAAGGACTGATTTTATAACTAGGCAGCTGGAATTTTATTAGTCTGACCCTTTTTCCATCTGAACTTCCAGATCCCTGCAAGCTTCCATTACTCCTTTATTTCCTTCCCTCCATCTTCCCTCCCCTTCCAGCATTCCTCTGTTCATCAGGAGATTCCTCCAGCCTTGTAAGGCACTGAGCAGCACATCTAATGTTTACAGTTTACCTTCACTGAGCAGAGGAACGCATTGTTTCCCTGGCAATACCACAATTGTTTTATATTGACCTGTGTCTACGCTAACGTTGCCATAATAATTTAACTGAATCCCCCTGCAGAGTTGATATTCAGTGGAAAAGTTAAACACATGCAATTAATTCCGTTTCTTTAC
Organism: Esox masquinongy; assembly: GCA_016801175.1. Classification (NCBI taxonomy): domain Eukaryota; kingdom Metazoa; phylum Chordata; class Actinopteri; order Esociformes; family Esocidae; genus Esox; species Esox masquinongy. The sequence continues at coordinate 18,226 of JACXGI010001249.1, read as the reverse complement.
TTTTGCTGTACTTCGGGTGGAAGTAGGCGTTCCACCGTTGCCAGGGCAACTGATGTAACTGAATGATCGCTAGGTAGTAGTAGATCAATGTAGTAGATCACTGTCTAGGTCCTTCTCTTTATATCAGATATTCTACTGTTTTCACCTTTGGTCTTTTGCAATGACATGAAGTACATTGGAGTATAACCTAAGAGCTGAACATAGAATGGCAACCAGCCATACTGCATATTTGGTCAGATTCACATTTATTTCGAATGGTCATCCAATCACTAGATTAACTACCTAACTGTTCCTTGCAGAGAATGTTCCCAGATGTGGTGGATGAAATAAGGGACAGGGACATGATGAGGCGGATTAGGGCAAATGCACCATAAAGCAACGTTTAATGGTTTCATCTGAATGACAATAATAATTCTATTGTATAGCTTTATTCTACAGGTTATCATTGTGTGCTCAAACGAGAAAGGCAAAAACTCTGTCCTTGAGAAAACAATCTCAGCCAAATCAGATGCACACGATTTTTCAAACCTAAGACAGACAGCCCTTTCATTAAGATGACAAAAGTCGACTGACTTTCATTCTCTCACTCAAACTACCTGACTGCTCAGGGATCCTTAAACTGATTCCCTGACTCTTTCATTTCTGCCATGATGCTTAGATAAGAGGGAAACCGCAAATAATATTCCCTGGTTAAATCTGGACTCCCCCACCTCCCAATCATTCTCCACGCCTGGTGAGAGACGGAAATAGCTGCGATATCTCCAAGCTATATGTGCCTCCGGTGGCCAGGATTACTGGCTAGAATCACTGACAGGGAATGTCAATGAGTGAGAGGGATACGGCAGAGAAAGAAAGGAAAAGACAGAGAGAAGCAGAGAGCGAAATACTTAGCCAGAAAGAGAGAAAGTCAATGAGGAAGGAGGGATCAAAGCATGGGATCAAGTTATAGCATACAGTGTGAGCATACTATATCTGATGCCATGGCTTGGCGTCCCCAATGCTGACATTCACTGACTGGCCAGGCTCTGAGCTATAATGCAAACATAAGATCAAAGTTCCCAGTGGAAAGTGACAAAGGAGAACCCAACGGTGGGATTTGACAGTGGAAAGCCTTACATAGCAGAGCAGAGGGCTGGCGAAGCGAGACAGTAGTAGCGTGGGACACACACACACACACACACACACAAACAGACGCTGGGAAGGGGTCATTTGAGCCAAGTCTCAAACACACGGATGCATGCAAACGCACACACACAAACAAACTCATGCACACACACTCTCTCTCTCTCTCTCTCTCTCACACACACACACACACACACATACAAACACACACACACACACCCACACACAAACATACACACAGAGGAGTGGCTCAAATATAGAACATGCCCATAAAAAGCCATGGAGCACATCCCCAAGCTGGCGCGGTGGAGAGAAAACCCAGAGGTTTACCAGCATCTCTGGGGTCCCAATGGTAGAGCTGTACAGAGTCACAACCACTTTTCCACCAGATGTTGCTTCAAAACCAGGACGATGGCCATAAATTCGGTTGACATAAGACTGTGTACGAGTCAAAATGTTTCCATCTACAGTATCACTTTGTGGTACTGTAGTAAACAGGTGTTATTTTGGGGGTATTTTTTTTATTTTGTTTTGGTAAAATAATTGAAGATTAAAGACATAACAATTAAGGATGTGAACTCGTTTACCAGGTCTGCCACACTAGTTCACATCCACATTAAGCAAACAGTTAAGACCACACTAAACGTCTCTCCTATCTATCCCTTCTTTAGCTGACCGTCCCCCCACAAAACCTTTCTCCTTTTTTGTGTATCAGACAATTGATGAATTCTCTGTTATTGACTTCTGACCAGTGACCTGGAAAATAGGGTTAGGGTTTGTTAATCACTTCCTGTTCAGAGCTGGGCTCCATCCCCCACCACGCTCCCCCTGGTTCAATGCAAGCTGAAGGCCAACAGGATGATATCACATTAACCCCCCCAACCTTCCTCCCACTGCACCCTCCCTTTCACCCCCTTTCCCTCCTCCCTGCCCCATACGTGAATGCGTTGGGAATGTGTTGTATTAGCGTTCTTTTTAAAGGGGCGTAATCCCTATGTGAACGGTGCTCTGGGGCAACGCATGGCTGATCACTGGCCCAGCAGAACCACGAAACACAGAGGCCTGGAAAAGGCTGCAGCTGGAGCGCTGGAATGAGCCATTCTGAAATTAGCCACCCTGGAATTGGCAATGCTGAAATGAGCCATCCTAGGCAATATCAAAATCGGGGGAAACGAGACTGAAATAAGAGAAAAGCTGCAACACTGAAATGGGCATCACAAACTACACTGAGTACGGGGGGAAAATGCACAGTGGATAACTGTAGAGGTGGAGTGTTGTTGACCAGCGGTCCTAAACCACACATGTTTGTTTTACTTTCAAAGCATTGCTGAAATCCTTACCTGAGCAGGCTCCTGGTGTGTGGTGGCCATTTGGAGAAAGCTTCGCTGAAGCTGCAGAGCATTGTTCACCATCTCCGCCTGTCAATCGCAGAGGGGAAAGGTCATTGAATGCAATATTCAGTGTATCATGATAATCTCCAACACTGGATTAGTCAGGTCTGACGAGGCATCTCCAAAGTTTGCGAAGACCTCCAAAGGACCTCTGATCTCACAGGAGTGTATTGCCATAAAAGGAGGTATCTTAACCTAAAAAAACACCTCTTACCCTAACATCATCTCCGCCTTCTCCTTCCTTCACTGCGATGAAAAAAAGAAATTAGCTGGATGTGAAAACACCCTTGAAGGGATAACCTGTCCCATTTTAATATATATTATAGCTATTTCTCTGCTTTTGCATACAGAGCATGAGTGCTCAGTTACTGTACTCGCCTTTGTGTATCGACTGAAAGTATTATTTCATCAAATGGACTTCTACCAGTGCCTGTATAAATTCATGCTGAACGTATCTGCTCTATTTATGAAGTCAGGGGTAAAAATATCCTCAAAAGTGGTTGCCAACATGATGGCAAACCACAAAATACACCCCTGTGGAAAATGGCCGACATCAGGGTAGAAAAGGTGATTGTGTCAGGGTTTAATATTGGAACTCAGGGTTAAAGTTTAAACATACTCCGCAACTGGCTTTGCATGGGACAGGAAACAGACTGTCAAATAAATCGCTCCTCTTCCCATCTATCTAGAGTGGTTTTCCCTGGCCAAGCTTTAGACCCCACACAGTCATACTGCAATGTTTAAAACCAGATCTTCATATATTCCTTCTAGTTTCATTGACGGAGAGCTGGCACCAGAGTGAAGTGGTGTCTGTGCTCCTATCAACATCCCTAGAAAGAATCAAAAGATGTGTTTTAATCGAGTTGGCAGTGTTCTTTACTCATCATCCTATCATCACCCACATCCTGCCTGAACTCCATTTCTTTAGTTTTACATTTTCTTGTAAAACTATCTATCTTTATTTAAGGAATTAAACTTTTTTACTTTTTTTTACTATGGTATGTGTTTTCACTGCCATAGTCCACAATGAATCTAAACTAAAGCCCTAATTATATTTTTCTGTGTCCTCAGCTTCTTCTCTTACGGTCAGTAAAGAAGACTCACAAAGCCCAGGTACAGAGGCCCAGTGTCTACAGCTGTGGAGAGACTGGTTTGTTCGCGTGCTTTTGCATGTTCATTTCTGTCTAAACGAGAACACCTCAAAAAGACGTTGAGAATAAAACACATTGCACGAGGCAACTCAAAACGCACCCACATTTAGACAGCCAGGTACTCAAACACTCCTGCCACTCACATGCTTCTCCACATCTTCTCCTATGGTGTGACTATTCTTCAGGTACTCTGCCACTGGCCCCATCAGCAACAGGTCGAAGGCCTCCATACACTGGGACGCACCTGGAGGTTGAGCAGAGGAAGGGGTGAGGCAATAGAGCAATGGCCATAAAAGTAAGCTCAGGAGTTTAGCAAGCGCTGGTATCATTTATACAGTATTAAACCTATCACCTTGAACTTAGAACCTCCTTAAGCCTAAACCAGAACCTTCTAATTACGCTGCCTCTCTACCCGGTGCTACTTACACTCTCGGTTGCTACGTTTCAACAACTCACCTCCGTTGATCCCGTTACAGTCCCCGTTAGTCATGTTACTGGACGCCTGCATGTTGGCGGAAACCTGCTCCAAGCGAATCACAGCCTGCTCCAGGCGCTGCACTAATGTTTCCATGGTGGCAGTCCTAGAAGGGAGAAGGTCATTGGAAGTCCATCATAGGAGCTGCAGTCGAGGTTAGCAGTGTCTAGAAGACTTCTCATGGTCCCCACAACCACCCTCTTCTGATTTCAGGATAATGCTATGTTACACAAAATATATATCATAACCCATCACTTCTGTCTTGTGGCTAAGGTTGCTCTATTTTTGCAATGCCATAGGAAATACTGTTGACCTTCATGGCATGAACAATTACAGGATTAGCACTCGAGGTGAATCTGAAATGTTCCTGTATTCCATATAAGGTGTGTTACTTCAGAGCAGGGTCCATAAGAGTCTTGTCAAAAGAAGCTGATTTCATTGGAGTCCATTTGGAATTAGGCCAGAATTTATCTGAAAAGAGACGGTTCAGTTCTCTGGACCTCTGTGGCCTTCTGTTACCCATCAATCAAATCGTATTGTGTATGCCAAGGGTCTCCAACCTGGTGTACATTATAAACACTAATAAACGTAAAACTGTACATAACAAACTACTCTTTGGTAATTGTTTTCTCTTTCCTTCCTCCTCCACTCCAATTTCAGGCTGTAAATATCACTTGATTTTATTTTTACAATTTGCGATGTTAAACTGATCTTTAACAACCCATGAATCTTAGATTGTTTAGAAAACAATCTGTCAAATGCCATTCAGAAACTAGGCTGTGACCGGGTGAAGTAGAGTAGTCAAAGAAATTGTACTTTGGAGTAATTTTATATGTGACTGTTTCTATCAATACATTTAATTATTTTTTGTTACAAATAATAGAAAACATTATTTTAGAAAATGTAAATGTATAAAAGGGGTCCTAGAGACAATATATCCATGCATTGTCTTTATTTACAATATTTATTCTGTTCCACACACATACAAGCAGGGGTGTTGCCCTAATTAAAAGTTCAAAACAGTACCTAAGATCAGATGTAGATGATTTGACCATACTGGATTTATTTGAATTGAGCCACACATCACAAATGTCATAGTAAATGAATATACTTCATGTCTTTTAGGTCACAGACTTCTAAAAAGGGGGAACCTTATTTGACTAGAGGGGTTTTCATTCCAGTGTATGTCATTTGTTTTGCTTATTCAAATTCGCAATTATTGCCTTCCCTTATTGCAGCAACCGCCGGCATGCAAGGGTGTCGAAAATTGAGGTGTCCTCGCCAAATCATTCTGCTTATTATAATACCGATTGCTGAACCACAATGTACTTATCAGTGCCTATGCATTTGGAGAACACATTCACTAGCCAACAACCACAATTGAGATTGCAGTTGCACAACAGCCCACAAGGAGTCGGCAGAAATCAACAGGGCAGAAGCAATTTGCACCGGCCCATTCCTGTCACTCCGGCTCTGCTGCTACGTTTCAACCAGAATTTGAACTCCAGGCCCCGATGGCACAGCTGTGCTGTGCGGCAGTTGGCTCCTGATCCGTTCTGGGGGCCCCAAAACTTTTATGACTCTACAAGACCCCAGACATCATGAATCTGGCAAATACTACACTGTGCTACATTCACAAAGACTAAATGTCTAAAAAGGCTGTGTGTGCTGCAACTGTTTAGGTCAGGCTCTCCGCTTAACATGATCGATTGAATATGTCAATCAAAAGATATGTAGAGTGTGGTCATCTGGGCTTTACTTTCCTATAGTAGGTGCTTTATGTTTGAGTTTAGTGAAGAGTTAGAGCAGAGTTTACATTATGCTGACTATAAGGATGATGTCCCAAGTGAGATCTTATTCCCTACATAGCTCATTAAGTTTTAACAGAGCTTTACGTTGTAAAGAAGTGCACTGTCTACATAGGGCTTTGGGATTGCGTCACCTGATCTGGTCGTTATCAGTGGAGTGTGACCTCACTGGCCGGGCCATTCGCCTGATTGCATTTCTTTCTCCAGTGTTAGCAAAACCATCCCCATGCAGTGATCTACATCAGTGATGTCACCATTACACAGGCTGGATTATAGGCCTATGCTAACGCGCACACACACACACACACACACTCATGGACCAACAAACACTTAGGCACACTCTGACCACATGCAGGAACTTAAAGACATACAAACACACTGTCACATTTCTAGGCTTGCTCCAGAACATTTCAGTCCATTTGAGCAGAGAAGGAGCTGTGCTGAGAATTCCTGTGTATCCCTTCGTCACCGACACACATCCTTCACCAGTACTCTAACAGGAAACATGCACTTAACACCCGTGTCCTCCAGGAACGGCAAAACTGTACGCGTTCCAGCAGAAGGCCTTTCATTCACACGGGATCCAATCCGCACCGATGCAATTTAAAAACATGATAAAAACATATTTGCCTTTTTTGTATTTCAAATGCATCCTAAATCTGAATCAAAAATATACAGCATTTAAAAATGTAAACATACACTGGCAGTATGGATTGTGATCACCACTTAAAATGCATTGTACGACAATAACCTGAGTGGGCGGGGCTTAAGCCTCCCTCCAAACTATGTGCTCCAGTAGGACCGAGCAACTAGCACATTCACCAATGAGCTGAAGCATGAAACAAGCCCCACAGCAGCAGGCCTGTGAATTCACTAACAAACTGGTGGTAGATGGAAGGTGCAGCCTGGGCGTAATCTCTCCGGAGAATTCTACCAGTGGTGCCAAATGCCAAAGATTGACTTCACTAGCTATTTCTGTGTGCTGTCAGCGCAAGTCCAAGGCAATTGTATCCGGACATCTCTTAATAACTTTCAGCTTAATTTTGTGGTTATTCTTCGTTTTGTTTTAAAATAATATTTGTATTAATGTTTTTTTAATTAATTTGGAATTCATTTGAAAAACGTACCGCACACTGACTCAGATACATTCCCGTGCAATCTGTTAAACTTCAAATACTAAATTAGATTTTCATTGTACACAAATAAAATGTGGTTATGGGCTGTGTCTTTAAAAATACCAGATAAAAATGCCAGATACTTAAATACACATGTATTTGACCACAGATCTGCTGGAGACCTTCGGGTTTAGTATAGGAGTTATTAAGACACTCTTTTATAGTTGAATAAACATATAATTTTTCAATCTACACACAATACCCCATAATGAAAAAACAAAAACAAGTGCCAATTAACCAAAAATTGAAAAATGTTATCTCATGTACAAAAGTACTCAGACCCTTTGCCATGACACTCCAAATTGAGCATCCTGCATCCTTTGATCATCCTTGAGATGTCTCTAAAACTTAATTGGAGTCCACCTTTGGCAAATCAAATTAAATGTATTGTACATGATTTAGAAAGGCACACACCTGTAAACTCTGTAAACCTGTAAGATAGAATTGTGTCAAGGCATAGATCTGGGGAAGGTAATAAAAAATGCCAAAGTATTGAAAGTTCTCAGGAACACAGTGGGCTCATTGTGAAATGGAAGAAGTTTGAATCTACAAGACTCTTCCTAGAGTTGGCCGTCTAGCCAAACTAAGTAACCGGGCAAAAAGGGCCTTGGTCAGGGAGGTGAAAAAGAACCCAATGGCCCCTCTAACTAAGCTTCAGGTATATTTAGATATAGATGACTGTAGTGGATTTCTTAAAAATACTTCCAAATAGCTTGTTGGCATGGAAGTGATGTCAAATTGCAGTTATGAAGACTTAGTGACCCCAAGGTTCAACTAACTTTTGCAATTCTCCCACTTTGATCCTTAAATATTTTTTTTAACCTCTCGAACCATCCTCCTCATTGTGTGTGGGTGCAAAATACACTTTTTCTTCCCAGCAGGTTCACCACAGCTCCAGTTGATGTAAACATTAATTATTGCTCTAATAGTGTAAATGGGTAATGTCAAGTGTGTTGCTTTTTTGCTTTTAAGCCATTGTCTAATTAATGAAGGTCAACAGTCATATGCCACAACACATTTGTGTTCTCTGGCCTTTCCCATGTTAATAGATGACTATGGGAGTTTGGCTTTTGTGTAACCCCACTTCTTATTTATATATAGTGAAACAGGAAGTCAATGATGACAGATGAACTTGAAAGAAATACAGAACATATGGAAATACACAGAGAGATATTTCTATTAGATTTTGTTTATAAGAAAAAGGGCACGTATGATCGTGTCTCAAGTTTTTAGAACTTACATTTTCTTTGAACAATTATCCCTCAATCGCTTTTTTCTCATATTTTAAGTGTTGGCTCAAGCTCATAAACAAAAACAATTTTTTAACAAGGGTCCAATAATTCTGGAGGGTACTGTAGCTGGAGGAATATTCTATAATACATTCTATAATATACGTTTTTTATTGTACTTCAATGGGAAGAAAAGGTAACAGCCTTGAAAGATGGTATTAGATAAATGGATAGGATTAACTGTCTACTGGCACAAAAAAATTAACACTATCTATTCAAAGCCTATATGAGCCACAACTGATCTAGCTTTATTCCAAACTATCTGTACATTTCTTTAAATTAAAACAATAAACATTCTTTACAAAATGCTACTGAAGAGACTAAAGCATGCTAGAGTATTTGGCAAAGCCCAAGCCCAATTAAAAAGTTGTTTTCAGCAAAAGATATGTTAGAGTCTGACTTCATAAGTTTATCTTCACCATTGTGAATTGGCCACAGTCTCCACAGCAATAGAAAAGCATGAAGAATGACTAATTCGCTGTTGGACTCCAGCTTTACAGTACTTCTGTATTCTAAGTAAACAGTATACAGTGATCGAATGGTAAGAGCCAGCACATGACTACAACCCACAACATCAAGGTTAGATGTTTTGAGGGTCATATACTAAAGAAACCATAAGGAATATTGTTTTGTTAGAGTAATCTAACAGTTGCCCAGCACCTTGGGGGAGGAATATAATGTAGACCCAACTGCTGTGATAGCAGAGATCCATAGTGTGTTGTTATTGTACTGTGAACGGCATCATAAGCCCCTTACTCAACTCTGGACCTTGAGGCCCACTCCGTTCAATTTAGTGAACATGTTTTCATTGCAACCCTCTAATCAGGGATATTCAGACCTGGGACACCAGGTGTGTGCAATTAATGATGGGGTAAAAGTGAAAACCAGCAACCTCTGGACCTCTAGGGTAAGAGTTGAAAACCCACGCACTAAGCTTCCGATGGTGTCTCAAACTTTATGCCCTGGGTGGGTATATGATCTTAGAGTTAAATTGGTCCCCTGCATCAACTTTGTGGTGGTGATATACTGTAATTCAGGGCTTCTCAACTGGTTGGTTACAACACTAATTTGGGTCGCAGAAAGTTTTAATGGTTCGTTGGTGAGTGAGTAAAAAAACAACTGATGTGAAGAAATGTTGCCTAGGGCTGTGCAGCGGTCTAATCCGCTCCCTTCAGCGCACGTGTACTGCTGTAACATGGGTTCAATTCGGACCTATTGTTCTTTCAGCAAAAACTATATTTCGCCACTTTTCCTGTCCAATAAGCATACAATGTACATTTAAAGTATGTGTGTAGAAACTGCCATGAACATAAGTATTTAAACACAGTAATTTGTCAGAAAACCCAATTTCCTTAATCACAGCATTTTCAATAGAGCTGCAGTAGGCTACGTATTAGAAGCACTATAAAGCAAGTTTTGTGGCCTCAAACCAACAACATTCTTCATCCAGAATATGAGGAATACAAAATTATTCATAATGGTAATGATACCATTATGAATAAATGCTTAATTTACTCATTATAGAACAAATCAGAGCAGAAAGCATCCTGTCAAAGACATAGCATCGCAAACATTGGATCGATACTGAGTTGTTACTGATTCTGTGTGAGAACTGTAGTGTTGTGTTAATGTGTGGACGCATTGTAAACAATATAAGAGGGATGACATTAGAATCATACTAAAAGTATAGGCCTACTTCTACGGTTGCATTTGAGGTGCCACATAGTTCCGTCGCCGCGACATATACACCATAATAAAACCACGCTGCCATGTCGTTCTTCCACTATTACTTGTGTCTTTGTCATGCAGCAATGTATAAACTACTGATGTCGTTACATACACTAACAATAATTACATTGATATGGCCTACATTCATAAATCAAAGTACAACTATTCGTATAGCCTAGCAATAAATGCTGATTATCTGACGTGTCACCGGTTTTTCTAGAATACACTGAAACGCCACAAAAAAACATTGATGTCAGCCACGCAAAAAGGCACAAACCGCACAGACAATATGAAAAAGGCGATTGTTCAGACCTTAGCGGCTATCCGAAAATAATAACCGCACGCGTTTCTATTAGACGAGCCAGCTACAAACGTGCCTCCCAGGCCCCCACCTCCTCGCGCCTCATTTCCCATCCCGTTAAAAAAAATAACAATCGTTTAAAAAAACAAAAGAACAAGCAAAGTAACATTTACCTTCGATGATAGATCACTATTAATTCCCGGCTGTCTGACTGGCTTAGTTTTTTTTTTCGCTTTTGTAATATCCAGGGCAAGATTCGTCCCTGCTTCTGCCGCTGTACCCAGCCACCCTGTCAGTCAATTGCGCAGAGAACGCAGAGCTTCCGGGACTTCCAAATTAAGCAAACCTAAGATCGCAGTGAAGTGAGGGGACCGCTGGCAAAATGCCTCTAATGTTCACAGCTTTCCGTCCGGTCTTGAGAAAATTGATGGCAGCCCCGACAACTAGGCTTAACATAAAACGTCTGATTGATGTAATAATAATATTGTGTAGTCTAATGGGCTTGTCCATAATGACTCAAGGGTTTAGCTTTTCTGTCCATGGAGGTCCATTTACATTCGAATAGCTTGTCTCGTGAGCATATATACAATATGAAAGAGTAACATCATAATTATCATAATCATTGTCACAAATCATTGTCACCAAAAACACATTATCATCATCGCCATTTACATCATTAACACAAGCATCATCTCCAAGATCACTAGGTTTGTGATCATTCTGCGCCGATACAGTAAAATCACTGGTTATAGTTAGCTAACGTCAATTAGGCTAAAACCTGGGGGGCACGTTCAAAATGGGCCATTCACGTATACGTATTCATATTAACTTCACCTAATACCCTCTGACTACTGTGTCATATCCCAATTCAAAAGCTTCTCCTGAATTCCATTAGGACGGACGTCAGATACCGCTGACACCGAAGTGACGTTGTGCCACTATTTTTGCTGTGTCATAGCAGCTGTCTGGCCCTGGACATCGTTGCCTGGCCAGCGTTTGGTTACACTGCAGGCTTAAATAGATCATTCTCCTTTCCAAATGGCACCCTGTTCTCTATGCAATGCACTAGTATTGACCAGCGACTTAAAGGGTTCTAGTCGAAAGTAGTGCACTAAATAAGAAATAGAGCGCTGTGTTGCCAGGCCTAAGGAGGAGAGCATCCATCATCCATGCTTCTTGGCATCTTTTATTGATTATTCTTTGAATCATTGATAGGCTTTCCCAGGGGACAGTATTCTGTAACTGCTTCCAGACTAAGTTGTTTTAGTGTTAGGTGTATGTTTGTCCTGTGCCATCGACAGTCTGGTTGAAATGGTGGATGGGTCTTGAGTGACGGTGCTACACAATGACGAGTAGCAGCTCACCAGACAGCGGACACCCAGCAGACATTTTGTGTGTGATCCCATAAGGCTCCAGCCAACTGTCTGCCTACTCTGGCTGGTCTGTGGTCACACACACACACACACACACACACACACACACACACACACACACACACACACACACACACACACACACACACACACACACACACACACACACACACACACACACACACACACA
>JACXGI010001248.1:23822-98475 GCA_016801175.1 Esox masquinongy | reverse complement strand
AGGTGTTTTGAGTTAATTAGCTGATTAGAGTGTGGCGCCAGGTGTCTTCAATATTGAACCTTTTCACAATATTCTAATTTTCTGAGATACTGAATTTGGGGTTTTCATTAGTTGTCAGTTATAATCATCAAAATTAAAAGGAATAAACACTTGAAATATATCAGTCTGTGTGGAATGAATGTATACATTATACAGGTTTAACTTTTTGAATGGAATTACTGAAATAAATCAACTTTTTGATGATATTCTAATTATATGACCAGCACCTGTATATATATATATATATATAGCTATATACATACGATATATAAGTTATACAACTTAAATATCGTAAGAGGTCCATCCGATATATAAGGTCTGGGCTGAAGTTCATCTACTGAGTTCTTGTCACAATTTGAGGAGGTTGCAGGACACAGGTGCAGAGGTGATGGAACAAACAGGTATTTTTTCCACAATGACCATAACATGCGACAATGACTGACAAAACACACTAGGGCAGGAAGAACTTAAATAGGGACATAATGAGGGGACAAATCAGACACAGGTGAAAGGGACTACACTGACAAAACTAAACTGAACATAGAAACAGGCAAACTAGAACAAAAACATACAAAATGGAACGACCGGCTTAGCACAGGCCGTGGCCAGCCATTACAGTTCTGTATGTGTTTGGACTAGTGTTGGGGAATGTTAAGTAATTAAAGTTAATAGTTAGTTCCCATAAAATAACTAGTTACGTTACTTAGTTACTTGATGTAGAAAGTAAGGCGTTACGTTACTTAGTTACATTAAGATAAGTCCTTTGATTCTATATTCCCTTTTTTATGGGTTTGCGTATTATTACATAGTCAGGTATTGCATAGTCAGTTTCAGTCACCAGCATATAACATTATTAATCATTATACAGCAAGAGTGACCAATCCCATCATCTTAAGTAATCATGTACCATAATCAGAAACAATATTTGCCTTTAGTTCTTAATCAATCTCTTAAAAATGTATAAATTATTTTGTATTGAAAATGCCTCCACATTTTCAGGCCAGGCTTATTTAACAGCCTATGAGTACAGACTTCAATTAGAGAACTGTTACAACTTGTAATGGATACACTGAAGGCAGAGTTGTGGATTCACGCACAATTGTAGTTTATTCCAGCACCAACAAGGACAAAATGGAAGAGAACTTGGTCGGAGGCAGTGGTCACTGGTCATACATAGGTATCTAAAATACACAGGCAGAAGAACAGAAGGGCTAGGCAGATACCAATGTAAAGGCAGGCAGAACAAAGTCTTAAACAGTTCAGGCAATGGTACAAGAAGGCTAATCTGAAATCACAAATCTCACAGGTAGAAGACGAAAATCAGTCAAACATGGGTAGGCTGAGAAGACTATTAAGATTCGCTAGGCCTTCAACAGGCTTAGTATGTCACTGAATGCAAACAATACCTCACAAAGAGTGGTGAACTGAGGGAGAACTAAATAGTGAGAGGTAATGGGAAACAGGTAACTAGTATTCGAGTGATTGGAATCCATGGCGTGAGTGACGTTCAGGAGAGGGAGGTTGTGTCTGTGTCAGTGAAGTTTTTGCAGGAATAGGGTCAGGTGTCTGACTGGACCTTACACAACTACAGAGAATTTCGAGGGAGCAGTTACCAGTTTTAGATCAGGTATTAAGTAAACCAGTGACTCAGCCCCTGTAAAAGCATTTAAGAAAGGACATCCTAGCAGAGTTGTAAAAAGTACCAAGTAGTAGTACTCGGCTGTGTTCACCAGTTTTGGGAAGTTCCTAAGGAAGAGCTAAATGACAAGGTGAACAGAGTTCATAACTAACCAGTGACCTTAATTGATTATTAACACTTTTCCTTTTTATTAAATTGATCATTGGTTAGTTTTGAACTCCCATTACCTGATTACTTAGATCTTTATTAGATACTTCCCAAAAGTGGTGAACACAGCCGAACCTAGTTGAGTACTTTTACTTTGTATTTTTTACACCTCTGAATCCCGGGTAGGAAATGTGAGCACACAAGGCAAATACATCAATTGTCTTTTACTGTGTATAATCTGTGAATGTATTGTAGATGCCTGTAGGGTATAAATGGCCACTCAACAAAGACAACACAGAGGAAACTGATTGCCTTCAAAATATTTACAGGTAGTACAGGTACTTATTTAAAAGTTAAGTCATTACTCAAACAAATTAAGTCAAACAGTCTATATTTCAGTTGTACTTTAGAATTCTGCAAACCCATATCGGCAATAACACAGTTTAATGCAAACGATGATATGACACTTATCGAAACCGTACAACTTAAACTGTCCAACTGCTGCCTTGATGCTTTGCCTACACGCTTTTTTGAAGATGTTTTTAGCTTCTTGGTGATAGATCTACCGCAAATAGTTAACAGCTCCCTATTATCAGGCAATTTTCCATAGGCCCTGAAAATGGCAGTCATTAAGCCTCTGTTAAAAAAGTGTAGCCTAGACCCTTGTGTAGTCAGCAACTACAGACCTGTATCTAATTTAGCCTTCATAGGCAAAATCATGGTTAAAATTATTTTCAAAGGGATAAGCAATTTCTTAAACTCAAATGGTCTCTTTGACACGTTCCAATTTCCGATTTTTTTCTGAGACTGCCCTTATTAAAGTTGTAAATGTAATTTGTCTAAACACTGATACTGATAAAATCTCAATCCTATTGTTAATGAACCTTAGTGAAGCATTTGACACAGTTGACCACACAATACTGGTAGACAGACTGGCAAGCTGGGTTGGTCTTAGTGACACGGTCATAAATTGGTTCAAGTGTTATTCGCAAGATAGGGAATACTTTGTTTCCATATGTGGAGTTCCACAATGCTATATCCTCCGGCCTTTTTTAACATGTATGCTACTGTTAGCCAAAATCATGCAAAGCAACAAAATGGCTTATCGTAATTATGCAGATGACACCCAAAGTTATACAGCTCTCTCATCTAGTGACTATGGTACAAACTTACTCCACCAGTGCCTTGAACAAATCAATGACTGGATGTACCAGAACCTTCTTTAACTAAATAAAGGTAAAACTGAAATAGATGTCTTTGGTGCCAAAGACAAGAGACTGATAGTCAATAATTACCACACTGTCCCGTGAGACTAAAAGCCAAGTTAAAAATCATGGGGTAATTATGGATTCTGATCTGAATTTCAATAGCTACATAAAAGTCATAACAAAATCAGCCTTTTATCACCTTAAAAACATAATTGGAGGATTCATGTCCAGATAAGATCTAGAAAAACTTACTCACACTTTCATCTCCAGTCAGTTGGACTACTGTAATGACTAGGGTCATTACAAATACAGTCTATTGTGTTTGTATTGAATGAATAGTCTGCATGGTCGTAGTATAAAAACAACATAGAGTGGATATAAAAAGTCTACACACCCCTGTTAAAATGCCAGGTTCTTGTGATGTAAAAGAATGAGACAAAGATAAATCATGTCAGAACTTTTTCCACCTTTAATGTGACCTATAACGTGAACAATTTAATTGAAAAACAAACTGAAATCTTTGAGGGGGAAAAATAAAAAATGAAAAACTCACAATAACCTGGTTGCACAAGTGTGCACACCCTTAAACTAATACTTTGTTGAAGCACCTTTGATTTTATTACAGCACTCAGTCTTTTTGGGTAGGAGTCTATTAGCATGGCACATCTTGACGTGGCAATATTTGCCCACTCTTCTTTGCAAAGCACTCCAAATCTGTCAGATTGCGAGGACATCTCCTGTGCACAGCTCTCTTCAGATCACCCCACAGATGTTCAATTGGATTCAGGTCTGGGCTCTGGCTGGGCCATTCCAAAACGTTAATCTTCTTCTGGTGAAGCCATGCCTTTTTGGATTTGGATGTGTGCTTTGGGTCGTTGTCGTGCTGAAAGGTGAACTTCATCTTCAGCTTTCTAACGGACGCCTGAAGGTTTTGTGCCAAAATTGCCTGGTATTTGGAACTGTTCATAATTCCCTCCACCCTGACTAAGGCCCCGGGTCCAGCTGAAAAAAAAACAGCCCCAAAGCATGATGCTGCCACCACCATGCTTCACTGTGGGTATGGTGTTCTTTGGGTTATGTGCAGTGTTGTTTTTGCGCCAAACATACCTTTTGGAATTATGGCCAAAAAGTTCAACCTTGGTTTCGTCAGACCATAACACATTTTCCCACGTGCTTTTGTGGGACTTGATGCTTGTTTTTGCAAACTTTAGCCGGGCTTGGATGTTTTTCTTTGTAAGAAAAGGCTTCCGTCTTGCCACCCTACCCCATAGCCCATTCATATGAAGAATAGGGGAGATTGTTTTCACATGTAGCACACAGCCAGTACTTGCTAGAAATTCCTGCAGTTCCTTTAATGTTGCTGTAGGCCTCTTGGAAGCCTCCCTGACCACTTTTCTTCTCGTCTTTTCATCAATTTTGGAGGGACGTCCAGTTCTTGGTAATGTCTCTGTTGTGCCATATTTTCTCCA
This sequence comes from Esox masquinongy, assembly GCA_016801175.1. NCBI lineage: Eukaryota > Metazoa > Chordata > Actinopteri > Esociformes > Esocidae > Esox > Esox masquinongy. The sequence goes on along the minus strand of JACXGI010001248.1, from coordinate 93,973 downwards.
CTTGATGATGACTGTCTTCACTGTGTTCCATGGTATATCTAATGCTTTGGAAATTCTTTTGTACCCTTCTCCTGACGGATATCTTTCAACAATGAGATCCCTCTGATGCTTTGGAAGCTCTCTGCGGACCATTGCTTTTGCTCTGAGATGCAACTAAGAAAATGTCAGGAAAATCCTACTAGAACAGCTGAACTTTATTTGTGATTAATTAGAGTCACTTTAAATGATGGCAGTTGTGTAATGACTTCTATTTAACATGAGTTTGAATGTGATTGGTTAATTCTGAACACAGCCACATCCTCAGTTATAAGAGGGTGTGCACACTTATGCAACCAGGTTATTGTAAGGTTTTTATTTTTAATTTTTCCCCCTCGAAGATTTCAGTTTGTTTTTCAATTGAGTTGTTCACATTATAGGTCACATTAAAAGTGGAAAAAGTTCTGACATGATTCATCTTTGTCTCATTCTTTTACATCAGAAAAACCTGCCATTTTAACAGGGGTGTGTAGACTTTTTATATACACTGTATGTCCCTCATCCTTCCTACCCCCTGTTGTGTCTTCCTCGATCCTGTCCTAAAACCCATTGATCTGTGTCTACCCACATCCTGACAAAAGGTTTATGTTTACCTCAACACCTCATTCTTCCTTTCCCACAGTTACAGCACAACCAACATTCTTCCTTTTGTTATTCACAGGGACTCCATTTCATGAACTGAATAGTTAAACCAGTAATTCCTTTATACATTTGTAGAACACTGAAACACATTAGTTCAGAAACTTCCATAACAGTCTCTGCTCTGGTTCCCTGTATCTCATAGAACTGATTTAATGTTGTAAAGTTGTCGTTGGCCTCTTAGTAGCCTTTCTGATCAGTCTGCTACATGTTCAGTCATCCAGTTTGGACTGCTTGATCTGGGCAGTGCGTTGCCATGGCCATACAGCTTCCACTTCTTAAATATCATCGGACCGACGTCCAAGGGATATGAAAGGACTTAGACATATGTTCATTCCCAGCCCCTCATGTGTATCTTTAAACAATTCAGTCCCTCAGATGTTTTGAAAGCTTCTTAGCTCTCATTGTTGAGCATTGCTTTGCAAATCCTTACCCTAGAGAGGGAGCTTACAGAAACATCAGAGTTCATCCTGAATTTTGCACATTCTTGCAAACTGAACACACATGGAGGTTTTAGTCACATCAACTATAGACAGAGAGCTCACATAGTCATCTAGGACAGCAGTTCCTCTTAGGTATGGTTTATTACTTGCCTCACAGAGACAGTGAGCGTAAAATGAATGTTGTTCACAAAGCGTGTGTATCTTTTGTTTTGGGCTATATTGTCATGCCACTGTGTAGGCGTGTGCATGTCATCATTTAGAAAGTGAATGCTAGAATGTAACATGATGCTACATGTGTGGGATGTCATCACCATCATGATGAAATCTTAGATTTTTGATGACATATGGCTGCCTGTCCTGAAGAAGCCACCCACACACCCTTGAGCAAGGTATAAGCAGCCATGCTTACACACGTTCATTCTTTTGTTATCGTCGAATGGGTGGGTACAGTGATTCCACATCCACATAAACAAACATTCTTTCAGGTAGAGCTAGGTGTTCGTGCTGTCCCAAGCCAGTTACTGTAGGTGACTAACAATAGGCTACCTGGCAGTGACTTTACAACTTGCTAAAACAGATGTTACATCACATCCTCTTGGAGTTTGCTGTCCTATTAATATAATTGAGAAGAAAGAGCCATTGATAAATCCATGTGGGATGGATGTACAAACACTGAACAGCACATTATACAACACTGCAGCGTAAACATGCATATGTTAGCCATTGATGTTTTTCAAATGATTTTGCCTCAGGGGTATTCCATCAAGGAAGTTAAAGGAAAATCTAGGCTTAAGTCTTGCTAATTTATGTGAGAGTTCTGTTCCATTACTGTGGCTTATAGGAGTCCCTGCTCAGTAACCATGGTAACTTATACCACTGAACTAGTCTGCTCCCTCGCAGGCTAACTGTCAAGCTTAATTTAGCTGTATTTCAAACAATTTCCAACTGCCGGAAACAGAATCCCAAAAGACTGTTCTGTGTCTTTTTGTGTTCGGAAACATAATTTCAAACTTTTTTCTCTCAGTGGGACCAAGCATGAATTTACGTGTTTAATTTAGTTCCAAAGAGCATATTAATAAAAATAAACTTGTTAAGAAAATCATGTCTTACCACCACTTGCCAATCGGTTAACTGATATAGGCCTACACTATATAAACAGTGCATCTAAAGACCAGCCAGTTACAACCAACTATGGCATGTCCATTCCTCAACAACCCTGTGGATGAATTGGTGCTCAGATTCTACACAGTGTTTACACCACCAGCTCCGAGGGTCTTCAGAGACAGAAGTTCTCTACTGGGATTCCCTGATGAGCATCTGTGGGAGAGGTTCAGATTTAGTAGGTCCAGCATAGTTTACCTATGCAGTCTGTGGGAACCACACATAAGGAATCACATTCACCGTAGCCAAGCCTTGAACACTTTTCAGCGTGTCGGCATAGCTCTGCGTTTCTTTGCATGTGGGACATTCTTGTACAGCGTTGGTGATGCAGAAGGTCCTGCAAAGGCAACTGCATGCTGGGAAATAAGGGTATGTCTTGCTCCAAAGCCATACCTGAATATTTTCATCACTTTAGCATTGAAAAATATGAAGCGGACTTATTTTCATTTGCATTATATTGATTGCAGTGGCAAACCTTAAGTAAAGATATGACATTTTACATATGCGAAAGTATCTGATCGGTAAATATCATATTCCATACCATTGAACACTCCATCTATATCTACTAATTTTAGTTATTCGGTTTACTTTATGCTCTGTTTTATTCCATTCCACAGTTCTCAATTTACACTTTAAGTTACCGTTTTATATGCTAGCAAATACTTTTTTGTGACAGGGCAAACTAAGTGAAGTTTCATTTGTGGGCCTGCGAGGGCTGGCTGGAATCATGGCTTTTCACGCGCACAGCTTACTAGGAAAATGGATCTTCGCCATAAGTCATCCTTCCCCCTCTTTACCGCATCTCTACAACTGTAAACTCCACAAAACAAAATCGGCTTACTTAGGTCATGACAGGGGTATCTGGCTTTCTTGGTGTACTTTTATTTTATTTTCATGACATCATCACTGAGCGAGGGGTGCTATAGCTAGCATTAATAGTACCAATTTGTAGAAAATAATTTCCAGTGGCTTCTTCAGCTGTATGCAATAGAAATAAAAATCACTGCTAGCATGACATATTACTGAAGTTCATTTGAAGAGTTTTCTAGTGAGTTGTCACACACAATGCAGCTTTTGCTAGACTTTGTACACATTCATGAATTAAAACCAGCTATCCAGGTTTTAATTTATGAATGTGGACGAAGCTAATGCGGTTTTAGGCGGTTTTATTGTGAAATACGACACTCTGGGCCTTCAGGCATAACTCCAAGGGGAATTGCACCCAAACATGATTTTAGATTGAACTATCCCTTTATCATTTAATCTTTTCTCCAGCCAAATATTAGAATGAGGTGAGTTAGATTAGGGTTGGCGAGAATCTACAGGATGGTAGCTCTCGAGAAAGCAGGGCTATTTCCATTAAGTTTGATTTTTGTGGAATTAATTGAATCTTGAACTTATTTTGTTGATCTGAAAGAGTGCCTCCACTTGTAAATTGGATTCATCTTTAGTGGACAAACTACAATAACAGAAATGGTTCAGTAGATCTGTCATGAAACAATGGTTTGCATGAAATAACAAGCAACGTTATTTCTTCTGCCTCAGACAAACCATGAATTCACAGTCTTTAGAATCTTCTGAATTTGGGCTGGGCAGGGGAGCTTTGACCAATAGACTTGCAAGTAATTTTGCAGGAGAGATGGACCTGGTTCTGATCTCATCTCTTAACACATATGGACCAAGAACTTAATCAAGCATCTGACCAATTACACAAGACTTTATTCTGAGATTAGTGTTGGACAGAATGCTTTTAGGCTATTGTCAATAAAATTCTACTCTAATGTGCTGTGGTACTGTCTACAACAAATGGACTCATGAAATTAGACTGAGTTTTGCTTCTTGAATTGAAAAGGGATCATGATGATTCAATCAAAACTGTTTGTAAATTTCACATAATGCAAGCTAATAGAGTGAACTGAGTAATATTCTATGTTGTGCGGTTGTGGCTGTGGTGGGCTGAAGTTAGTTCTTCACATTATTCCAGGTCTGAGTAGCAGGATCTTGAATGAATGAATCTTAAAGAATTAAACTGGAACACTCAGAGAGATTGAAGATGTATTTTCCCCATATAAAGTAGCATGAGTTGCATGCCATGATCTTCCTGACATTTGACATTTGGGAATTGCTTCAAAATAGTGATGTGGAATATTGATTGTTATTGTAAGTGATATGTAATATCTTATTGTTAACAATGTGGAATGTGTTATTGCTATTTGTTATTGTTCTGCCACTTCAGTCATGTTTGATTCTGTCCTGATCAGATGATTTCTGTGGAGATTATCATATGCATTGTTATGTTCAGTTAGAGGTTATACCTTTTATACAATTCTTGTCCTTGACTTATTTTGTATCTCGTGCTATATGTAAGTATCGACAGTTTATTGAGTTGTAAAGTGTCTAATCAGGGTGGGTTTTATGGCCTACCTTTTGTATTAGATGAATAAAATGTAAATTGAATCTGTAGTGTGGACTGAAACTAGCCTATAGTGCTCTCTCTCTCTCACACACACACACACACACACACACACAAACACACACTGTCACAAAACCCTTTCAGTTTCAAGGGCTATATTGGTATGGTTTGCTGCATTTCCAAGCAAGTAGTAGAAAGTTACAAAGACGAGATTACAGACACAAACGTTTCAAAAGGACCAATACACTGCCAATTTTCTGTTATTAGCTACAGCTCGTAGTGTTTTAACAATGTGCAAATAGTTAAGTACAAATGGTGAGATAAAATAAAGATTATCTCTCCTGCTCTCTCCCGCTTTTGCTTTGTCTCTCATTCAGATCCACATCTGTTGCCATTTTAAGAGTATTAGTCCTTTATACGGCTGTAAAGGTGAAATGAGGGCAGCGGGAAAAGTTTTACCTAATTTTCTTCATAATCCATTCTTGCCTTCCAGTTGTTGGACACGTACATAGCTGGTCCAGACCAGTGTTGGGGGTAACACGTTAAGTACAGTAGTCAGACTACTTCTTATCGGTAAAAAGTAAAATAACGCGTTACTATAGTTATTTAATCTAAGTAATCCCTTACTAGTTAATTCTTTAAATAAATAACGCGTTACTCACTTTCCCTCAGTGCAACCAACGTAGCTTTTTACGTAGCGTTTATTTTTTCCAGTAGCAAAGGGCAACAAAGGATGCTAAGATGGCAGCACCAGCTCTCCTTGCTGAACGTCATTGTAGGGTAGCAGGACACAGTTGGAGAAGTACATAAACAAAAAGTTCTTTAATTCCAAAACATGCCATTCCGCATGTTTTGGATGCAAACATAAGACAATGCATGACAAACATAAGATAATGCATGAATCTCAAATCGCATACTTGCATACTATATAGTATGCCAGATTAGTATGCGTGAAGATTGGTATGTCCCCAACCATAGCACATTTAAAACAATATGCCAAAAGTTCCCGGATGGTCTTCTGGTGGATTTTCAAAGTATGCATCCGTGCAGGTTTTTTGGGGTAATACAGACCGCAACCCCTTGCGCAGTAAAAGAGGAGGGGTTTCTACGATTCTGTCATCTTTTGACAAAGTCACTTATCGTCACCTATATTGATAATTTTTGCATCAATGTCATTCATGTATGAAAGAAAAACGAATGTTGTTGTGCCATGAAATGAAATCGCTTTGGCAGTGTAAAGTTCGTCTTCGGTCTCGCTAGCAATTGCTCAATTGTTATGGCTATTCCAAGTAGTAAGACATAGTACTAGTATGACTGGCTTGTAAGCTATTCAAACGGCCAGTGGCAAAAGCCATACAGTCCACAGATGTTCTTTGTGGTGGAGGTAAACTTCATAAGAATTGTTTGACAGTTTAACACAATGCTCAATGGTGTTTAGCTAAATGTTCAAATCTGGCGTCATGTTAATGCGCGACTGATCCAATTTTATGACAACGTAACATGTCCCAATCGGTCCCAATACCAGCATACTAGCGTACTAAACTGCTGAAAAAAATTAAGGGAACACGTAATCATCACAGTATAACACCAAGTCAATTAAACTTCGGGATATCAATCTGTCCAGTTAGGAAGCATAAGCGATTGTAAATCAGTGTCACCTGTTTTGGTGCAAATGAAAGTGACAACAGGTGCACTGGAGAGGCAACAGCAAGACAACCCCCAGAAAGGGAATGGTTTTGCAGGTGTTGGCCACAGACAATTGGTCTCTCCTTATCCTTCCTGACAGATTCTAATGTTGCTAGTTTCCTTGTCACTACTGGTAGCATGAGACGGTACCTGCAGCCCATTCAGGTTGCAACGTCCTCTAGTGGGACCTGTGCTCACAGCCCAACACAGTGTAGCTTGATTGGCATTCGCCAAAAAACACCAGAATTGGCAGGTCCGCCATTGGTGCCCTGTTCTCTTCACAGATTTAGAACAGGTTCACACTGAGCACATGTGACAGACGTGAAACAGTCTGGAGACGCCGTGGTGAACGTTATGCTGCCTGCAACATTGTCCAGCATGACCGGTTTGGCGGTGGGTCAGTGATGGTCTGAGAAGGCATATGCTTGGAGGGTTGCACAGACTTCCACGTGTTAGCCAACGTTACCCTGACCGCTGTTAGGTACCGGGATGAAATCCGCAGACCCATCGTCAGACCTTACGTTGGTGCAGTGGGCCCTGGGTTCCTCCTGGTGCAGGACAATGCCCAGCCTCATGTGGGCGGAGAATGTAGGCAGTTCCTGGATGACGAAGGCATTGATGCCATTGATTGGCCGTCATGTTCCCCAGACCTGAATCCAACTGAGAATCTGTGGGACGTTATGTATCGGTGCATCCGACACTGCCAAGTAGCGCCACAGACTCTCCAGGAGCTCACTGATGCCCTGATCCAGGTCTGAGAGGAGATCCCCCAGGACACCATCTGCTGTCTCATCAGGAGCATGCCTAGACGTTGTCGGGAGTGCATACAGGCACCTCGGGGTCATACACCCTATTGAGTCACATTATGAGTTGTCGTGAAGAAATTCACACAAGTTGGAACAGCCTGTGATTTCAGTTGTCTACATTAATTTTTGGTGAGTTTGAATGCAGCCCTCAATCTGTTGGTGATTTTGGTTTCCATTGCCCGTTGTTACGTCGTTTTGTTCTCAACGAATTACACAATGTACAGTGAAGATTTTGATCTTTAATATTTTTTGTTCATTGAGACCCGATGTGTGATTTATTAAGCAATTTGAGATTCAGCCACTGACTCACAACAAACACTAGGACAGGAGGAACTATAATAGGGACATGCTCAGGGATTAACGAGGTACAGATGAATACTAAACTAGACACAGGTGAAACCAATAAAAAGAACAAAGAAACAGAACAACTAGTAAATACAGACGTTAAGCATAGAAATGCAACAGCCGGCACGGCCCAGGATGTGACCAGCGGTTACAGTAGTTCAGACAGAAAACAACACGTATGAGTTTAACCATTTATTGGAGAACTTGTGTACAGCCAGGTACATGCACGTCTTGGTATTAGGTTCTGCTCTTTTAGAGTAGCTCATTGCCATCACATGATTGTGTATAGGATACTACCACAATGGGGGTATTTCAGAAAGCAGGGTTAACATACTCTGGAGTTGAAACCACAACTCTGGGTTGACTGACTCTGAGCTGTCAAACTCAGAGTTGATGGTTTCAGAACAGGTGTTAACAATTAGTTCAGTCAACTCCAAGTTAAGTTAACCCATAGGCGGAAATCCCGGGGGGGGGGACATGACCCCCCCCATCCTGGGGAAAACTATGACCCCCCCCCAATATATCACTATATATAACTATGTAATTCCGATAATAGTAATAAGATGCGATGAAAGCACTTGTTCTGATTATAGACACTTAATAGCAGGTTAACGTTTTAAAAAACTGCGACACCCCCGCCCGTTGCCTCACAGTGGTTTGATCCACTGCCCTCAGCAGTGACGCATCATGCAGGTACGGTGCATGTGTGGGAATCTCACACTCTGTCGTTGGTGGTTGACTTTCAGTAAGTAGTTCAAACAAAGGACATATTAGACATTTCTTTACTTCTACCACTCGATACAATAAAAAAAACATTTCTAACCTTCACCAGCCTTCATTTTTTCTGCATTGAATTACAGGTCACTCGTTATGTTGTTAGCTAGCGGTTAGCTGATGTTTGCTAGCAAGCTACAGTAACATCAACAGCTTTTGTAGCTGTTTGAATTCAAGTCAATGAGAGAAGCTTGCAGTGCAGTGTATGTAGTGTTCCTTAGCTGGCAAGGTGACAGTGTTCATGTCTACCGTCTGAAATAGTGTTGACACCCGTCCCGTATAATACGGGATCGTCCCGTGTGGAAATATAAAATGCACTGTCCCTTACAGAAGCAATACGTGACGCGATTTGTCCCGTATTTTCGTGTACACCCTACTTTACGTTTTCACAAGCTTGGATTGACACGAGAAATAATAAAACCAACAGAGTTTTACGAAACATAGCGGAGAAGAATTAAATCAGAATGACAGACGAGTTGTCTGTCACTCAACGTCATCGTTGCCGTGGTTACGGAGACTCAGACACACGGTAACATCAGCAGTGCGGTTCTCCCAGATGAAGACATTGACAGTTCTGTAAGCAGAAGATACGACCCTCCGCACGCACGAGCTTGGTGGAAAGTCAATTCACTGTTATTTATATAGGCCATTTAAAAACAACAGGAGGTTGACCCAAAGTGCGTTACAGTGGAGGCAGATGGATTAACATCTGCCTCTAAACAGGTAAAAATTCAGGCGCTAGAACAACATTTTGGACGGGCTTTTGATATCCATGGATGGGTATATTTGTCCTACTTATCAAAATAGAATAGTAGCTAATGCACGACGGACGGAAAGCAAATCTTTGCATGCACGGCTTGCTGAGCCTATATACTAGCAAAATACACAAATTTGAAAGCTTTAGTAACTGCAGAGGTTACACATTCTTTGTAGCTTAGTGTTCACCACTGAAAGCACATCTTCGATCGCATTTGCAGATGAAGACGAAAGCTAGCCTACATTCCCAAAAGTAATTAGTGAAGTTCAGTATTGGGAATCATCTTACCCAAACTATTTTTGGGGGGCAACGAATTCATTCTGGGGGGCAATGCCCTCATGCCACCGGGTCTGTGTACAAGATTAAGGAATAATACATAAAAGGCAACAATACATAATATAATACAATAGTACATATAATACATAGAGGGCAAGACTAAAATGGAAAACACTTAAGATAACTAAAATTATGTAAAATCAAATTAATACAATAAGAAGTAAAGAGAAATTGAATAAAACCTACAACAGATTGAAACACAGTAAGAGGACGTTAAAAATAAGAGTGGACTTGACAAAAACCAAGGGACAACCTCAGGCTGAACTAAAAGCAAGAGAAAAAGGTGGGTCTTTAAATTTGATTTAAAATTGCAATGGTAGAATGGGATTTAATGTGGGATGGGAGACTATTCCAGAGCATGGGAGCAGCAACAGACAAAACTAGGCTACCCCATCCTTCCTGGAGGATGGGTTCTTGCTTCTTCCAAATATACCAAATAGTTTATTTTGAAAGACCAAACATCTTGCCCATGTCTATGATCAGATGTTTTAATCCTTAATATAATTGATGTAACTGTTCTTAACTCTTATTTACTCTATTTCCATTACATTCATGTTCACAGTAGCAGAGGACTTTGAAAATGATGCATAATAGAACAAATTGGTGCATAAAAATTCATCAGAATGCAGGAAATTAAGCATCTGACACTCTCATTGGGGAGGACCCCCAGACCCCTGCTTCATTTGTGTCCCCCGGGCTTGGGGCCGCTGACAAGTTGTCCCTTATTTTTCCACATTGAAGGTGGCAACCCTAGTCTGAAAGGCAACTCAATGCATGTAGCAAATGTGAGGTTAATCTAGTAAATTTGTTTTATGTTGGTAGGGTTCACACAATAGCTGAATTTGCAGAGCTACAGTAGCAAGCAAACTGATGGTGCAAACTAAAATAGTATTACAGCACTACTTTTGGTGTCCCTCTCAAAAATTGCTCTTGAGGAAATTTTATGTAATTGTCCCCTCCAAATTTGATATCAGATTTTCGCCCCTGAGTTAACCCTGTGTAAAGCACGTGCACAAGGAGATAAAAAGCCCTCATCAATGGAAAGCAGATAACGTGATTCATCATGGCAACAGGAAAAAAAGGTCTCGGACCCTGTACTTTTTCCCAGTGGAGTCAGATATATTACTATTAATGAATGCACATGAGAATATGAGTATATATTCAAGAAAAAAGCAATGCAATATCAGCAGAAAAAGAACTTGAGCTAGCGTGGCAGAAAATTGCTGACCGAGACAATGCATGAGTATTAACTGAAAAAAAGAAGAGTCGCATCTCGAGTCTTCCACTCATTAAACATTTATATAATGTGTGCGTGTGGGTGTAATATCAAGTTCAGAGTTTATCAAATGCACCGAATAACACAGCGTCTGGTAGTGTCAACCAGACGGCAATAGCGGCGTGAATAGACCATAGCCTTGGTAGTTGTAGTCTTTGATGTTCCGTGCGTTCCTAAGGCATAGTGTATTGTAGATGCCTTGCATGGAGGGGAGATGGCGCTCCGCAGACCTCACCACCCTCTGGAGGGACTTGCGATCCGACTATCAGGCAGTTATGCAGCCTGAGAGGATTCTCTCAATGGTGCACCTGTAGAAGTTGGGCAGAGTTTTTACAGACATGCCCAATTTCTTGAGTCTCCTTAGGAAGTATAGTTGCTTTTGGGCAGTTTTCACTCAGTTTTCACTTCAAGTCTCAAAGCTTCATGCTAAATAAACTGATTACTGCTAAGACTGATACCTGCAATTTTGTGGAATTCTTTTTTCATGAGTCTTGTTTGTCTGTGACTTAGGAACACTACTAAAGTGTACAGAAAACTTTTCAGTGCAAGAGTCACATCTCTGACAGCCCGACAGAGACAGTTGCCTTATGCTCAGCGTCACCAATGTTATACAGAAAACTTCAACACAAAGAATTTGTTTCGAACTGAGAGCACGTCCACCATGTATCATAGGAACGATATGACGGCTGAGAATTTTTGTGCTTCTACTGGCTCTTCGAGAAAAGGACACACCCTGTCTGACTCATTCAGATGGTAGGTTTCACTGAAAGAGTAGGACAAACTCAGGGTTAGTTGGATAAAACCTGCTAGCGAGCAGGGTAGCTTCATTGAGTATGTTGCCATAGTAACTGACTCAGAGAAACGCTGAACTGGCTCTGAAACCGTACACCCAGGGTTTCCATCTACTCTGAGTCAACTAACTCTAGGTTTTCACTAAACCTGCTTTCTGAAATACCACCAATAACATACCTTTGTTATTATTTATGCAATTCCCATGGGAATGAGCAAGGTATGCAGTACCGATCCCCCCACAAGGAACAAAGAATCGAACAGTTTAAGGCAGGGGTGGTGGATGGGCATGCACCCGCATGCTAGTACAAGCATCAACAATCTACTGAATGGGTAACCTGATGGTTATATAGACAGGTTGCATTCTGACATGTGATAAGAGCGATCCTGCATCAGCTGATGCGTTGCTATCCAATTACCACTCGGGTTTCCTGGCTGAACTGGCTACGCTAATTTCAGACAGAAAACACCACGCATGAGTTTAACCATTTATTAGAGAACTTATGTACTGCCCCGTACATGCAAGTCTTGGCATTAGGTTCTGCTCCTTTAGGGTAACTCATTGCCATGACCGTGTATACGATACTGCCACAATAACATACCTTTGTTATTATTTATGCAATTCCCATGGCAATGAGCAAGGTAAGCAGTACCGATCCCCCAATACTGCAAAACCACTGACAGACACTACTTACAGTGGAGCACTATCTGATACCCTGTCGATACCGCTCCACCCGACACTCAGACATGCATTCCACTGCATGAGTATTTATTTCCACATAAAACACAGCAAGGTGCCTTGCAGGAGCAAGATGGACCAGCCATATTGTTAAGAGAAAATAAACCTACTTAGCATCACCCATAGCATCACACTCACCAATCAGGGAGCTAGTTCTACCTAAAGAGAGCAGAGCTCATCTTTCCATATGTCCCACTCCTCCCCCCCGTTTAAAACGATTGCTTAGACAACTGCCACATCGTCAACAACCTTGTCCTTTATTTCCACAGAGCACAGAATATACTCGGTGATGTGTTTCAGGTCCCTGCTATTGTGAAAATAGCAATGCCGACTGTTTTGAGTACAAGCTAGGACCCGGTATCTCTATTCCTGTGTTGATTAGAAATAGAAGGAATTGAGTGCATGCAACTTAAAAAGTAAACCAGTCTAATCTGTTAACTGTTACACGTCAACCTACTAGTCCAGGAACCCCTATTACATATATTAAGGTGGCTTTACTTAATATCAGATCTCTCGCCAACAAATCATTCTTGGTAAATTACATTATAATATCCTACAACCTAGATTTTATGTTTCTCATTAAAACGTGACTAACAGAAGATTGTAGTGCTACTGTTCTTAACGAGACAGCACCTGAAAAATTTGGTTATATGAATATGTGTCGAAATGGTAGGAAAGGAGGAGGAGTGGCTGCCCTATTCAAAGATACATTCCAGTGCAAAGAAAATACACTTCTTTTGAATACCTCTGTTTTACATTGAAGGGTACCCCTAAAATTTTGTTTTTAACCATTTACAGCTTCAACAATGAGTTACGCAGGGCCAGATAGCAATAGTTATCGGGAATGATCAACAAGAATATCAACAATACCTGCACTCTATTTGCCATGGTCAACAAGCTTACAAACCCCCTAAACCAGATAGCATCAGAACTCATGTCATGAATTTGCATGTTTCTTTAGTGAAAAAATTAAAATTATTAGACGGACCATCAGAACTACACAGTCTAACAAGGACACTGTACCGTCACTACGACCACCAAGACATAACTTGGTTATTATGTCGCAATTTAATACAATTGATCAAAAATCCCTAGAAGAAACAGTTCAACATTTTGAAGCTTCCACATGTTGTCTTCACACACTCATATCAGACTTTTTTTTAACAATGGATTTACAGCAAATAGTTAATAGCTCTCTGCAATCAGGCATTTTCCCAACATCTCTCAAAACAGCTGCCATTAAGCCCCTATTAAAAAAGAGAACACTGGATGCATCTATATTGAACAACTATAGACCTATACAGTGAGGGAAAAAAGTATTTGATCCCCTGCTGATTTTGTACATTTGCCCACTGACAAAGAAATGATCAGTCTATAATTTTAATGGTAGGTTTATTTGAACAGTGAGAGACAGAATAACAACAAAAAAATCCAGAAAAACGCATGTCAAAAATGTTATAAATTGATTTGCATTTTAATGAGTGAAATAAGTATTTGATCCCCTCTGCAAAACATGACTTAGTACTTGCTGGCAAAACCCTGTTGTTGGCAATCACAGAGGTCAGACGTTTCTGGTAGTTGGCCACCAGGTTTGCACACATCTCAGGAGGGATTTTGTCCCACTCCTCTGTGTAGATAAACCTACCATTAAAATTATAGACTGATCATTTCTTTGTCAGTGGGCAAATGTACAAAATCAGCAGGGGATCAAATAATCTTTCCCTCACTGTATCAAATCTCCCTTTTATAGCCAAGATCATTGAGAAGGTTGTCTTCAATCAACTCAGGAATTTTGTGAACTCAAGCGGTCTCTTAGACAAATTTCAGTCAGGCTTCCGACCTCACCACAGTCCTGAAACGGCCCTGATAAAAGTTTAAATGATATACGGCTGAATAATGATTCCGATAAAATAACAGTTCTGGTTCTATTAAATCTCAGTGCACCATTTGACACTGTAGATCATAGAACACTCATAGATAGGCTGAAAAATTGGGTAGGACTCACCGGCACTGTCCTTAATTGGTTCAGATCTTAACTAGATGGCTGGAGTTACTTTGTCACCATTGGTAATCATGAATCTGATAGGGTGGCTATGACATGCAGAGTTCCCCAGGGATCAGTTCTCGGACCGCTTCTGTTCAATCTATATGCTACCTCTGGGCCAAGTTCTACAGAACAAGAACATTAACTACCATAGCTATGCCAATGATACTCAAATATATATGGCTCTCGAACCGTATGACAACAGCACAATAGACTCACTGTGTCACTGTATAGAGCACATAAATACATGGATGAACCAAAATTGTCTACAATTAAACCAAGATAAAACAGAAATTATTGTGTTTGGCAACAAAAATAAAATAACTAGTATTAGTAAAGTGCTGGATTCTCGGGCCCTAAAAACCAGGGACCAAGTGCGTAATCTTGGTGTTTTCATATCAAAGCGGTCACCAACACAGCATGCTATCATCTTAAAAATATAGCCAGAATCAAGGGCTTAGTGTCCTAAAAAGACCAAAAGAAGCTCATCAATGCTTTTATCTCTAGTAGGGTTGACTACTGTAATGGCCTCTTAACTGGACTCCCCAAAAAGACTGTAAAAAAGCTGCAGCTCATTCAGAATGCTGCTGCTAGAATGTTAACCAGGACCAAGAGAACAGAGCACATCACTCCAGTTCTTAAATCTTTGCACTGGATAGATTTTGCTACAGAATAGATTTTAAGGTGGTGCTTTTAGTTTATTATTCACTGAATGGTTTAGGCACCGAATACATTTCTGATACATTTGAAGAATATAAACCAAGCAGGGCTCTTAGATTCATGAACACAGATCAGCTAGTAAAGCTCAGAGTCCAAACTAAACATGGCGAAGCTATGTTTAGCAGTTATGCTGCACACAACTGGAATAAACTACCAGAAGATCTTAGACGCGCCCCAAACGTATACATTTTTAAATCCAGGTTAAAAACACTTCTATTTTCACACGCCTATGATTGAGCACTTAAACCTAACCGCCCTGTTTAGCCTTACAGCTTTTATAGCTTCCTATGTAATGCCAGTTCGGGTGCTATCTGAGGAATAACCTCTTTTCACACGCCTATGAATGAGCGCTAGACTCCACTGGGGGAAAAGGTTTTCAGACCTTTTGATAGGAGGTTTTCAAACCATTTGATAGGTTTTCAGACCATTTGATAGGTTTTCAGACCTTTTGATAGAAGGTTTTCAAATCTTTTGATAGGAGGTTGTTAGACCTTTTGATAGGAGGTTTTTAGACCTTTTGATAGGAGGTTTTCAGACCTTTTGATGGGAGGAATTCAGACCTTTTGATGGGAGGTTTTCAGACCTTTTGATGGGAGGTTTTCAGACCTTTTGATAGGAGGTTTTTAGACCTTTTGATGGGAGGTTTTCAGACCTTCTGATGGGAGGTTTTCAGACCTTCTGATAGGAGGTTTTAATAAAACCTGTATCCCCAGGTTAAAAAAAACACATCTCTTTTCATTCACCTATGACTGAGCGCTTAAACGTAACCACACTGTTTAGCCTTACAGCTTTTATGTTTTTAATTTGTTTTTACTCTATTTCTATTTTCTTATTCTATGTTTTATTTGTTTTTATGCTATTGTATTTTATATTTTTTCTTTTTCTTTGTAAAGCACATTTAATTGCTTCTATGTATGAATTGTGCTATATAAATAAACCTGCTTGCTTGCTTGCTTAGCGGCTCATCACCCATACAACGCTCTCAGACTGAACATTTATTCCCACATGAAACACCACAAGGTGCCTTGCAGGAGCAAAATGGACCAGCCATTTTGTCAGGTGAGAATAAACCTACTTAGCGGTGCATCACCCATACAACGCTCTCAGACCAAGCATTTATTCTCACATAACACACCGCAAGGTGTCTCGCTGGAGCAAGGCCATCTTGTTAGGTGAGAATAAACCTACTCGGCGGCACGTCACCCATACATGCCCTCAGAAACATCACTTCCACCTGATGCCACCAGATGAGAGCCGGAGCAAGATGCACCAGCCATGGTGGAATACCCTACTTGATGATGGTGGATTGATGGTGGAATACCCTACTTGATGATGGTGGATTGATGGTGGAATACCCTACTTGATGATGGTGGATTGATGGTGGAATACCCTACTTGATCATGGTGGATTGATGGTGGAATACCCTACTTGATCATGGTGGATTGATGGTGGAATACCCTACTTGATGACCCCGACCGAGTCGGTCCCCCAACACCCGACAACCCCACAGGTTTTCATGCGAACCGTTGCCACAAGCAACACACGACCCGCTAAATCAATACACCCCCACCACCCAACTGTAGCCATAGAATGATACACACCACAAGGGACACGACAAAACAAACAGCACATAGACACAGTGGGCCCCAGCATCAGAGATCACAAAGCAATCGATCCACAGATCCCTGGAATCCGCTGTTGCACGATTTATACATACACCCAGCCTGAACCCCAAAGGGCAAGCAACAACAAATATGATGCACAGTGCCCAGGAAAACTCCCTAGTAAGTTCAAACCTAGGAAGAACCTAGAGAGGAGCTGGACTCCAAGGGGTGGCTAGACATCCTCTAGCTGTGCTGGGAGAAGAGCAGAGAGTGTGCGGCCCTTGTCCACAGCAACAGGTGGCATGGGCAGATAACCAGCAGGTCGATACATGCAGACAACATGTCCAGTGTCTTTAGTAGGAATCCAGATCGACCGCACAGCCAGTGGACAAGGACTGGGATGACCAGGTGGGTCGAAGCAACGCAGGAATCAGGCAGCACCCAGCAGCAACGTGAGTCGAATGGGGAGTATGAACTTGGAGACAACTCGACGTCAGCTGAGCGGGGAAGACCTGGGATGACAACCAAGAACATGTCATGAGCTCGCCGGCATCGAAGTACAACAACGGATCCTGGCCACCAGCAGTCGCCATCATCGCAGGGAAAGACATGGAATCAAAAGAACAAATGCATCAACCAGTAACAGTGCAACAACAAACGGGAATTGCAGAAAAGAAAAAGACACACAGAGCAAGGACAGAGAACAATAGGGCAATAACATCAGTGCGGACAACCACACAGACACGAAGCCAACCCGATAATAGTAAGATAATACCGATCAATCTGGCATGCAACGCTTGCACCAGACTTGCATACCATACCACACGATAATATAAACTTGGAAGCTCCACCCTGTCACCAGGACAACCACTGCCATATGCCACTGCCGGAGTGACATGATTGAGAGTACATACCCCGGTTCCAGATCGAAACTCCCATTACTGCAATGGGCGCATCCTCTGACCACTCCATAGTGCAGCGAACATACAAGCCGCTATAAGAAGACAAGATCGAATCACACAATCAAAGATCCCCTGCAAATCCCCAACACAGCATGAGCCAGCCTCAGCTCCACCGAGAGAGCAGAGGTACCAAACACATTTGACAGGACAACAACTGAGTGGACATGACAACACCAGAGTTCCGCAGGTAAACACGACGCCACCCACGGCAGGGAAACCATCTACAGCGTGCGGGAGCCCCCATTTATAAAGCATCCGTACAGGCAAATGGGCACAGCAACGGATCACCGCATCCTAGAAGTGCAGTTAAATTAAACCCACCCGAAGACGCCAGCCAAGCAACAACCAGCACGCCTGCCACAAAGACACAGACAGTCGAGGAGCGCTTAACGACCAGATCTAGATGTAGCACACCTTGATGCAGCACAACCGCAGGAAACACAATCAACACATAAACAGATACGTTGCTGCAACATGCACGCTGTACGCACATGAACGCACATGCACACATATGCATCCATACACAGAACACAGACAGACCAGCCGCAGGGCAACACAAATACGGCAGGGCGAGAGACCACGAGCTGCATCCCGTACATTAAGCATGAAGCCCTGTTCACATTAACTCCTGCACTCCGTTACACTGCGCAGGACGGCCATTCACTCAAGAAAGACCGTAACAATGAGTGAAATCGGATGGCCCTCTAGAGGCTGAAGCCACAGATGCGAAACTGGCAGATTATGCTTGGAAAACGTCAAACTGCTTCGGCCTTGGTGTAGCCTGCTACAGCCAGAATCTGTTCACAGAACTAAAGTCACCGACCGAAGCAACTGCAGTAGGTAGCACACTGTCAAAAAAAACACAGTCCTACCATAGAATTCCACTAGACATAAATGACATGTGAATACTATGCACCATTGCAGCTCCCCGTGCACCCGCATGCTAGTACAAGCTCAACAACTGACTGAATGAGTAACCTGATGGTTATATAGACAGGTTGCAATCTGACATGTGATAAGAGCGATACTGCATCAGCTGATGCGTTGCTGACCAATTACCACTTGGGTTTCCTGGCTGAACTGGCTACGCTAATTCCTGTTGGAATTTAGGAGAGCCTGCGCCACTTGACCACCCCTCAGGACTACCTGGACTAATGACTCTTCCAAAGTCCACCTTGTTGTATTGTTGCACTTTCTTACAAATAGTGATTTGTAACACTCTGCTCTGCAGAGAGGGTGATAGGCTGCAATCTGCCGTCTCTACATGACCTACACAGCTCCAGGACGCGGAGGTGAGCACCAATGATTGGGGCAGATCCCACTCACCCTGGAAATGAACTATTCAGTGCTCTTCCCTCTGGCAGAAGGCTGAGGTCTATCAAGACCAAAACCTCCTGCCACAAGAACAGTTTCTTTCCTACAGCAGTAGGCCTCATGAACATGCCCCTGGAACCAAACTGACTATAGCCCACTCCCAACATACACACACAACCCACAACGGACAAATCTATTACCCCTCCCCACATACATACACAACCCTCAACTGGACAAAATCTTGCACCTTTAATAACTACTTTTTAGTTATTTTTAGTAATTTATTAATGCGCAGTCTATTATTTTTATGCTCAGTCCACTGTTCCTATTTGTTTTTACTTCCCTTATTCCTTTTGTATAAATTGTTGCACCAATGGTCAGAACAAATTCCTTGTTTGTTGTGAAACTTACTTGGCAATAAAAACCTTTCTGATTCTGATTTTAAAGGGGCTTTATAAAACACATTTGATTGATTTTAGTGTGTGTGACTGCATCACTATTGGTCCTCATAAGAGGTATTGATGTGTTGAAGGCACTGAGCTGACTGTTCAAACAATTACAACGCAGCTCAGATGCCCATCAATATCACACGAGACATGCTACCTCTTCACTATCCAGAGGTTGGGATGTACAGAAGGCTGGAACTGTAAATTGACACACTGACAGACACTATTTGCTCTTTGTATTATATTTATATTTATTGTGTGGTTTTGCTATTTTGTATATGTTTTATATATTTTATAATGAATTATTTTTGTTTTGATAGAGATTTTGGATCCCCTGGAAGAGCAGCCATTGCTTTGGCTTCTGCTTTTGGGGAGATAATAAAATACCAAGTCTGAATTAGAATCACAAAGTCATGTTTTAATCTTATTAAGACATTCAAGAGACACTTTTACAGTTTGTTTTTACATATTTCTGGTTTCCTTGTACCCGTGCCTTACCATTGAGCACAGTCCATCTACATACACAGTATATTTACATACAATTATATTCCATAACCTTGTTGAGACATAGGTTTGATTTGGTCTTTGATAAATATGTTTTTCAAACAAAATATTAATGAAAACATACAGCATGTTTGTCTTTCATGGAATTCAGAGCTAATATGTATCATCCCTGTCCTGTAACATTTTAATAACATACAATAATAATACCATAATTAAAACAGTGATTTTGATTACCCACATTACTGTCATTGTTTAAAACGGGCAGAAACACATTCATACACACTTTCAAATGGAATGTCTTGGAATCTCCATTTAAACCTCCTACGTTCTAACGCTCTGACATGCATCTTTTGCTCTGATCTTGATTGTCTACACACCTAAGATCTGATCAAAATGCATCAGATCAAAATGCATCCTTTAATCATCCACATGTCTAAATGTATGGGCACAACCAGCATTTTGACAAGTCATGACAATGGACAGACATTTGCACGAGGCATAAAGACAGCCATAGAAATGTCATTCTATACAAGGAATGTTTTAACCTGAACCTCAAGTTAGTTCAGTTGCATGCAAAATTTTCAGTTGTTGAGGTTTCTCCTAGTGATGCAGTCTTAATGGTGTCTCACAGTCTCTCAACACTTAAACAGTAGACTGGTTCTGTTTTTACTGCTGGCAGAGCCGGTAAATTGTGAAATTGCTGTTTACCAGGTCAGGTTGGCCCTCATTGAAGACAAGAAAAACTCGACTTTTTTTGAGAAATTGCATCTCTTTAGCAAAGATGATTTCAGGATGGCAGGATCCTCTGTAGACTTGGATTTCATTGGAGTGAAAGGAATTTTGTGAAGGTCTATCCCAGAACAACCAGACTGTGCCAGTGCCGTGAGCCCTCCTCACCTGGCCGTGCAGGAAATATTTGCCATCCTCCTGGACAGTGAAGATGACATACTTTTCAATGTTTCCTTCCTTTATGCTCTCTGGAGACAAAGAGACACATACCGTTAACAAGATGCAACCTTGTTATGCCTTCACAGTGCATAGTCAAATTAAAATGAAGGTTTACAAGTGTGCATTGAATATGAATTTAATTGTTCTTCTTATAACCAGAAACATTTAACACTGTACACAATACAATCCAATGTGAGAATTCTTGAGTGATACTGAACATTAAGACAGATGCATTTACTTTGTAGCGTAAAGGTCTGGTTGAAGTTCTGGTTGACTTTCTCAGTGACAAATTGCTTGTCCAGTTCTCTAAAGAGGCAGGGAGAGTAAAGAAAGAGAGTGAGACAAAGAGAGAACTATTTGTAAAAGTTATGTACACACAAGCATGCACATTTGGTTCCTTACCTGTAGGCCCTGATGTAGAAACACAACCCCACAAATACAACCACAAGTATCATGACATTTACTGAGGCAACAAGACACCTGAACAGGGGGCGGTGGGCTGTGGGCATGGTAGTCACTGGAATGAACACCTTTGTGTCCGTCTGTTTGTCTTCCTGTCTGTCCATCTCTAACTTCACCTGTGAGTCTCTCTTCTCTCTCTAACCCGTTGTGTGTGATTGATGTCTGTCTCACTGGCAGTATTGATTGTGTTCCTTATTCATGGAGGGAGCTCCAAATTTATAACACTGATCTTCCCACACACTGATGATATGGCAAGGATCCAAAGTCCAGCCCCTAGTTGGCTTACATAGCCATAGAGACTGGATGAAAACTGAGGGAACCCGGGAATTCCATACCTCCCACGGACTAGTCCTATTGGCATACATACCAGAATTGCCGCCTACATACACTGTTCCACACTTTCTCTTGATTTGCCGCTGGCATGTACAGACAGCCAGTAAGCTATTTTTGGTACAGGCATTCTTTTACTGCAGTGAAACTAGATAAACTATTGACCTTTTTTCTAAACTGATTAGAATCTTTACTTTTCTAATTTACCAACAGTAATATCCCGAACAGTACAGAAGTAGTCCGCACACTCAGCACACTCTTGCACCAATGCAGTCGGTGGCGTTTAAACCCGGGCACAATCCCCGGCCACCATCCCCGGCCAACATTGCAGAGCAACATCCCCGGCCGCCATCAGTGGCCAACATTCCCAGGCAACATCCCCGGCCACTAACCCTGGCCAAAATCCCTGGCCGCTACTCCCTAGCAAAACGTTACTTTATTTAAAGCTACACACACAGGTACCTGCCTATAGTGGCCATGCTAAACATACCATATTATGGTGATGGAATGATTTTGCTTATCACCTATACGCAGAAGGAGATTTTAGCGTGTGTATTACACATGGCATTGCATATATACACAGAAATATGAGTTACTGGGCTGCTTGCACACACACAAAAACATTCATACTGCCAGCAGTTAGTTTGTCAGTATTTCCTGAGAGAAACTGATTTGTACTAGGTTACATTTTGCCTTTTCCATAAAACTAAAACTAAACTATTTTTAGTTTTTACTGGTATTTGTCAGGCTCCCTGTACTGTATAGTTTTATTTGTTTCACAAAACAGCACTATAACTATCAGGTTATCAGGAACAGACAGGTCTCTATACCTGGTCATCTGACCAGTCAGTCTGTGTAAGACAACTACAAGCACTTAAGATGTACAGTTCCTATACAAGTCTACATCTACACCCCAAAAATACTGAATAATGAAACTTATAATGAATAATGACAGATTCATGGTGTACTTGCTTCCGAGGTTGGACTTCTCAGCTGGAAAGGTGTTTCATATGGATGATGTGACTGGAGTGTAACTTAAACTTATGCATGCATGAGGAACATTGATTGACTTTTACCGGTGTATAATTTTCTTGACGCTACGTTTAGAGCCTTAACTTAGATTTAAAAGCTTTTCTGCTGGTTAACAACGCTTCATAACTATGAACTTGATTGAATTTGTTTTTATAGTCTTGCCTCGTCGCAACAACTCCACACTAGGCATTGGCAAGTGAAAGATCGATGTTTCTGCGAGGCATATTTCGCCAAGCCAAACTGATTATTTTCGCACTGCTCGCTAAACCAGGAATTGTTTTGCTGGTACATGTTGGCTTGAGGGTATCGTATTCCTCATATTTATAACCATGATTGAGATGGAAGGAGTCCGTCCTACCAGAAGTCGCTAGAGCGCGACGTAAGGCAGCCCTGTCCGACTTTCCACCTGACCAACCCAGACAGCGCTGAGCCAAATTGCGCTTTCCAATGCCGAATCGCCGGGCATTGTCAGTACGCCCAGACCAGGTTTCAAACATCTGAACTCAGCATAAAAGTTGTACTGCAAAATAGTTGATTTTCAAGTTTTAATGTCCAGGAATATCAACAAGGAATATCTGTAAAAAAAAGAGACTTCACAAAACATTATAAAAAACGTTATAAAGAATGCAAAAATAATTTATTTTTATGCTAGTTTCATAGGCAAAAGCCGTACATTATCCTAAGAATTGTAGTTCTTCGTCAGTGTATGATTTGGAAGGTGATTGGTTTTAACTGAGCTACCTTACAAGGGTATGGAGACTTATTTTTTTGGATATAGTTTTATTTTCCACACTTTAAAAACATTAATATAAAAAATGTTTTTAAAATGTGGAAAATGGTGTGTTGATAACTGGAGAAAAATACGAATGAATTAAACTGTGAGGTACTGACACGACAAAATGTGAACAAAAACTTTAAAGTGGTGTAGACTGTAAATGTTACATGAGTACAGACCCAGTCAGCCAGCATGACCATAGAAACTGTATGAAAACACCTGTGAATTCCCTCCTGCCCATACACTACACTTACTGACATAATTAATACTGTACTCATCTGTTCTCTATGCTTTTTGCCACTGGAACATGCAGAAAGCCAGGCAGCTATTTCAGTCAATCAAATGTATTTTAAGCCCTTTATAAAAGCAAACAACAAATATACACTTAATGGCCAAATGTATGTGGACACCCAACCATCACACCATTAATATAGGGGTTGATACCTCACCCCCCATTGCAGTTATAACAGCTGCCACTCTTCTGAGAATGTCTATATTTGGAATTTGTGCCCATTCAGCCAAAAGAGCATTTGTGAGGTGAGGCACTGATGTTGACTGAGAAGACCTGACTCACAATCGGCATTCTAATTCATCCCAAAGGTGTTCAATTGGGTTGAGGTCAGGGCTTTGTGCAGGCCACATGAGTTCCTCTAAACCAACCCCATCGAACCATGTCTTTATGGACCCTGATTTGTGCACAGGGGCTCAGTCACGCTAGAACAGGAAAGGACCTTCCCAAAATTGTTGCCACCAAGTTTGAAGCACCCAATTGTCTGAAATGTCTTTGCATCCTGTAGCATTTAGATGACCCTTCACTGGAACTAAGGGGTAAGCCCACACACTGAAAAACAGCCCCAGTCCATTATCCTTCCTCCACCAAACTTTACAGTAGGTACTGTGCATTCCAGTAGGTAGCATTCTCCTGGCATCCAGATTTGTCCATCAGACAGTCAGAAAGTAAAGTGTGATTCATCACTCCAGAGAACACACTTCCACTGCTCCAGAGTCCAGTGGCGGTGTGCTTTACACCACTCCAGCCGACGCTTGGCATTGCGCATGTTGATGTGAGGCTTGCGTATAACTGCTCAGCCATGGAAACCCATTTTGTGAAGCTCCCAACGCACAGTTCTTGTGCTGATGTTGCTTCCAGCGGCAGTTTGGAACTCTGTGGTGAGTGATGCAACAGATGATAAGCAATTTTCATGTGCTACACACTTCAGCACTTGGCGGCCCCGCTGTCCCCTCGGCACCCCACAAACCCCACTGTTCCACCCCCCATCGTTGACATTCACATCTGTAGGCCAGACTACATTTAGTCATAGACCCTCCTGAAGAGATGAGTCTTCAGTAAAAATTTAAAGGTTAAGACAATGACTGTGTCTCTCACATTAATCACCTGATCATTCCACTATAATGGAGCTCTATAGGAGAAAGCCCTGCCTTCAGCTGTTTGTTTACAAGTTCCAGGAGCTATAAGGAGGACTGCATCTTGTGACCATAAGGTATGTGTAGGCTTTTCTACTTTACCAACACAAACTGTTAATAAAGTGCAACACATACTTGTTGTATTCAGGCTTTTTAATTATATGGATGTTATTACTTCATTCATGGTATCATTATATGTGAAATTTGTGCCACATTTCAGTTTCACCAACGTTGATAATGCCCATGTGATGTTCTGTGCCTATCTGTAGTAATTACAAAACAACACAGGAAAATACTCTTTTGTGTCCTGTTTGCTTGGTGCCACTGCCAGTAATGCACCTATATGCAAATACAACAGATCTCACCGGTAAACACGACGTTCGCGTTTACCTTGCTTATATAACATACCTACAAATGATGATATTAACACACATTTACAAGTAGAAATGACTGTTTCCATAGATAATTTACTTGCAACAAGCTAATACTGATTCTATACAAACCTCACTGCCCTAGCTATCTGTCAGACATTATACACACCACCAAAGGTCTCCCCAGGGTGAAGTACCCCTTTAAAGCCTTTTCCAAATTGAACTCATAGAAGTGCTCATTTTGAAGCCATAAGTTCTATCAAAGCTGATTCAGTTTCATATTAATCACATAAGTGTATTTTACCAGAACCTTCAAAGTCAGTGCAGTTTGTTTTTATCATGGTAAAACGTAAGAAAACCTTCACAGTAATTATGTAGGGCCCTAAAAAGTGAATATTTTTGGCCAATTCCATTGAATCTTTTTTTAATTCAGTTTTTACTATCACACTTGTGTATACAAACTCTAGGCAGTAGTGGTGCACGGGTCAGCTGTTTCCTTTCCCCTACATACTCTAGTAATTACTAAAATTGCCATCCGCAACCGTCAGGCAATGGATAAAGTGAAATTCTGAAACCCACAAAAAAAGATGAAGTTACATACAGTTTGGTTAGTTGTTTAGATTGTTTCTCGCGGTTTGTGCGCATGCTGGCAGCATACTATATGGCCAGATTCTCCAATTCTCATCGATTACTGCAAAAAATAAATGTTAGTCACAACCCACCTGCTCTTTATCCACCCAATATCTTATGACCCTAATATTTTGTGTATATAACCGGGGGACTGTGGGTGGTGATGAGTCAACCAACCGACCACAGGTAGATCTGTTTGGAGCTAGCTCTTGGTTTCTAGCAGCGTGCTCCAGTGCCTGCAGTGCATTAGCATTTTTTTGGTATAATATCAGTCTTTACATACACCGCAGCAAAATCATAAACCTAAAAATAAACTCTGATATTAATGTAGGTTCAATGGAAAGGCGCTTTGACATTTTTCACAACAGTAACATTATAGAGTGAAACGCAGAAATAATAGGCCCCTCATGGCTTTTTGCAATGGCTAGCTTAGCTGCTTTATTAGCAACTGTGATAATTCAAATCATGTACCAAGCTAGCAAGACAACTTCTGTGATAATGTAATTGGGACGAGATGTGCGATTTTTATCTGAATGCCACTGTGTAGCGTCATTTTTTAATCCTGTTCACGGTATAGACCAGGGGTTCCAGGCAGACTGGTGCAATTGTCCAGCATCTTCCAGGTTTGCAGCCATAGTAATCAAATATGGCTGCCTTGTTGCACTCTGGCAACTCCTTGTGGCAGCTTGGGCACCTATGAGCCCAATCAAGAGTGTTGGAGAGTATGCTCCTTCCTGCATGTAAGGATTCCGATCTAGAGTTGGCAAACTGATACTTTGACTTCACATACACTACTGTTGAAACATTTGGGCTCAATTAGAAATGTCCTTGTTTTCGAAATAACATTTCTTCTCCATTAAAATAATATCAAATTGATGAGAAATATAGTGCAGACATTGTTAATGTTGTAAATAACTATTGTAGCAGGAAAAGGTAGATTTTTAATGGAATATCTACATAGGCGTACTGAGGTCCATTATCAGCAACCATCAGTCCTGTATTCCAATGGCAAGTTTTGTTTTCTAATCCAAGTTTTTCATTTTGAAAGGCTAATTTATCATTAGAAAACCCTTTTGCAATTATGTTAGCACAGCTGAAAACTGTTGTGCTGATTAAAGAAGCAATAAAACTGTCTTTCTTTAGACTAATTGAGTTTCTGGAGCATCAGCAATTGTGGGTTTGATTACAGGTTCAAAATGGCCAGAAACAAAGAACTTTCTTCTGAAACCCGTCACAATATTCTTGTTCAGAGAAATGAGAAGAAACTGAAGATCTCGTACAACGCTATGTACTGCTCCCTTCACAGAACAGTGCAAACTGGTGTAGGAGCTGGATGTATTCTTAGTTGTTAGATAGAGGGACAAGGAATGTTAGTTCAATATGTATACATGATGTAACTGCCAATATTTCTTGGGGCTTGGCATTCCGTGTTTAGGCGTACCTATACCTGTTCCTCTGTTTCCACGGAGACGGATAAGGTGCTAGGCAGACCATCCTGGTACGTTGCTTTATAACACCAGCTACCCCAAGGTCAGCTGTTCGATGGTGGGTATCAGCAGAGAGAGAGTACTTTAACTAACACTGGTCGGTGCTGTGATTGTAACATCTGGAGACATGTGCTATGACAGCTGAATGAACATCGAAGAAGCCTCTAACCCTGATTCATTCTTTCACCGATACAATACAAATCTACATGAACAACTATTAAAAATAAGTAGATCTAACACTGGCTCTAACCAGGATAGAAAGAGGAGTGGGAGGCCCCGGTGCACAACTGAGCAAGAGGACAAATTAGAGTATCTAGTTTGAGAAATGGATGCCTCACAGGTCCTCAACTGGCAGCTTCATTAAATAGTACCCACAAAACACCAGGTAGAAGGTAAAAGGGATTTTGAAGGAAGAAGGCCATTACTCCTCTTTTTGCAACGCCATGCCATACCCTGTGGGCGGCGGTTGATTGCAGCCAGTCTCCTCCTACAACAGGACAATGACCCAAAGCACAGCTCCAAGCGATGAAATAACTATTCAGGGATAAAACAGTCAGCTGGTATTCTGTCTATAATGGATTGGCCAACACTGTCACTTGATCTCAACCCTGTTGAGCTGTTGTGGGAGCAGCTTGACTGTATGGTACATAAGAAGTGCCCATCAAACCAGTGCAACTAGTGGGAGGTGCTTCAGGAAGCATGGGGTAAAATCTCTTCAGATTATCTCAACATATTGACAACTAGAATGCCAAAGGTCTGCTTGGCTGTAATTGCTGAAAATAAAGGATTCTTTGCCGAAAGCAAAATTTGAAGGACACAATTATTATTTCAATAGAAAATATTTTTTTCTAACCTTGTCAGTTACTATACTTCCTATTCATTTTGCTATATTTGCTCTTCATACTCATTTCAAGTATGTTTTCATGTAAAACAAGGACATTTTTATGTGACCCCAAACGTTGGAATGGTAGTGTATTACTTGAGTGAGTAGTTAGGCTATTTCAGACACTGTGGATTACAGGAAATGATCAAAGGCTTGGAACCCCAGCTACTAGTAGATGCATGTCTACTGAAAGCACCTCCCCTACCACTAAGACAACCAGGAGGTGCCACAGTATGTCATCAATGACACCCACATGGCTTTGTTTCAAATCTTATTTTTTCCATATCACGTTTCACAGTAAAAACACTCTTGACACATTTTGCCAACAATGTAAATCAATTGCATAATTTCTCACATTGCATCATTAACTCATAACACATGAATAATGTTATCAAGACACACCACACATTTCTTTTGATCATTCATCATTACATTTATTGCATAGTAGGGAGGCTAGCTAATCATTAGCCAGATAACATTACACAGTCAAAATGTGACCTTGTTTCTAGTTAACACATTGATGACTGCAATAATTGTCCTAAAATCTACCAATTGCGATTTTTTTGTTATAAGAGCTGGGCTCCAAATTGCATTCAGCATCTAGAAACTTTGGTTTTAAAATGTTTGTACAAGTATCACAAGAATGCTGATCCCCCTGAAATGGAATAAACATTTTTTTTTGCAGAAAATGTGACACTAAGACCAATCAAACAGCATAAATTTTGCTAGCCAAATTAATAATTCATATTAACCACTTGCCAGGTCTCAGACAAGCCCAACTCTCAGTTGGATTAAGTAGGCTGAACGGGGCACAGATACATATTAACACTGAATCCTGGCCTAGGAAGAGAAGGATAAAATGATTGTAGAATAAAGGACAGGATTTACACTGCCTTTGGAAAGTTTATAGACCCCTTCTAAGCCTTCTTGTATATGTCGGATTGGATGGGGAGCATCGCTGCGATCTTCAGCTCTCCCCACAGATGTTCATTGGGGTTCAAGTCTGAGCATTGGCAGGGCCACTCAAGGACATTCACAGACTTGTTCCAAAGTCAATACAGTGTTGCCTTGGCTGTGTGATTCAGGCCATTGTCATGCTGAAAGATTAATCTTTGCCCCAGGCTGTGTGCTCTGGATCAGGTTTTTTTCAAGGATCTCTGTATTTTGCTTTGTATGCATTATGAACAAGCTGAATGCTATATTTCTAAAATATAAGTCAAACTTTATCTCTTACTCTAACAATTAGCCAAACCTTAACCTTAATCTGTTGCCTAACTCTAACCAGCATGTTCCTTTTTAAATGTAATTTAGGTGACTTTAGAGTTAAGCCCTCCCCTTACCATTGAGTCAACCAATCACATTCTTTTCTCCCTTTAAGGCAGATCTGATTCAAAGAGGTTTGACTAAGTACAACCCAAACTTTCGCAACAAACATTGCGTCATCACCGACATTGCACCATCATATTCAAGTTTCAATTGTCAATAAACACGTCTTAAAAACTGTGATCTTGTCCATAGAGGACACATTCACTTTTTTTGCAGAGCAACTACCACATTTACTGCCACTTACCTTTTTTACCCATTTCATTATATTTATTTAATTAACACTTTTTGAAATAGGCAACATATGAATTTTATTTCAATTTAAATTAAAAATATTGCAATTTGCCCCATGTTTTTAGATGTTTCTCAAAGGTATTGGGACAGTGAAGATTTTTCTTCTTTTGCTTTTACACATATAAGCATGGATTTTAAATCTAACAACAACAATTTTTTTCAACACAGTTTTCTGCTATACTGGAGATCAAGTTTGTCTCCATTATATCCTAAAGAGCACACCAGTACAGTATGCTTTGTTTCCATAACAGTTATTTCTCTTTGCTTTCACACACATTGGCCAGTAAACCAATAAACACAACATTCTTTAAAAAATGCAAAACTCAGTCGAATAAATCATGTCAAGCAAAATTAAAACATTTGGTCACAGCTGATACAAATATAAAAATGTTTTGCACAATTGGTCTTTCATTTTCAAAAACGCGTAGAACTACTAGGTATCACCAAGAAACATTGTCACATTTTGCACTCAGACCAAGGCTAAGCCCTACCCTGTCTGTTTACCGTACAGCAAGCAACAATAAGCTTGACGTCAACTCTATCAAAAAGGAAAGCAGCCTATTATTGCCCATTCACCCACCAACTATAAATGTGGCAACTGCATCCATGTACATAAAAGGTTTACCCATCCCAGATCAGGCCAATACATACAGCACTCCACTAATTTTGGCACCGTTGGTAAATATGCTGTGTAAAAAATTTATTTGCTGTTTATCCTCTTGTCTTTCATTCTAAATATTCACAAAAATCTGACCTTTAATTGAAGTAAAATGATGGGAAAAAATGCATGTGAAATAAACTAAATAAATACTTTTCTCGCGTGTAGACCGCTACAGATAGGTCCTCTGACTTAAAGGTGTACTCAGTAATTATACATGACGGATTGATAACGACAGCAAAGAAAAATACAAATCATACATAAGATGCTGAGACTATATTGTAGTAGGCATGGAATGTGCACTACAAAAATATGCAAAACTCTACTGTAATCTATTAACTATGACTAGGCTATCAGAAATATAGGGTTCCTTCATAAAAACATGTTACAATCATTTTGCAGGTTAAGACCTCTAACCCCTAATGTTTACAAAGGGTGCCAAAATTAGTGTAGGCCACTGTATGCCTTTTTCCGTGACTTTTGCCATGATTCTTTACTCCCTTCCCACAATATTATTAATTTGTCAAATTGTGAAGGAAGAGTGATGACCAGCGCAGCATGCACTGACAGAAAATCTCTGCAAAATTCTTCAATGGGTCAGGTACAGTGGCTCTCAAAACGTTCTCAGCAATTTTTGTCCATTCTTCTTAGCAAAACTGCTCAGGCTCTGTCAAGTTGGATGGAGACCATTTTGGTGCTTTGTGTTCAATGTGGTGCAGAATTAGCCTGTCCTTCACTCCTTCTTGGTCTTTGATAGTTTCATTACACAATCATGGTATTTTCAGGCTACGTTTACAATGTAGTTTGTTGTGCTCTAATTACACTCTCAACTTTCTGTATAGAGAAACCATGGTAAAGGGAAACTGTGAGTATGCAGTGTTGCATCACACCAGTGAAACCTCCCCTTTTTCTGTCTAAGAATGAAGTACTTGCATCATCTCCTCACACACACCCACACACCCACACACAAACTACACAGTGAAAAGAGTTGGCCTTTGTCCAGCTTGGTTAATTGATAGCTTTTCAATGCCTCCATTACATTTCTTTGCTTCTACCCAGTGTCCATCTGCAGGTGTGACAAGTATGTTTAAGGGCGTTTGGCCTGTAAACAAAATGTTGGTTTTTATCTTGTATGCATAAAGTATGTAAGCATAATCTTTACTGAGTTTAGTTCTACTGACACTTAATTACTGTATTAGGAAATGGGGTTGGGAAACTCTTTCTCCAGAAATAAACATAAAATTCCAATTCAAAAAGTAATTGATGTTCACTTCCTCTGATAACTGTCTAAACTTTGACTGTCTAAACTTTAACTTCACACCTTCAAACCTGCTAGTAATACAACAACCCTCATCGATTTCCCACCATGTTGTAATTGTATGGGAGATTTGGGGTGCTTAGCTACACTTCAGATACCATTTCATCATGTAGTAAAACAGAGTAGCTAGATTGACATTTGTCATGATGGAAAGAGACATAACATCAGATATTGTAAGCATAAACAGTAAGAACATTCTTCCTGCTGTACGTAAACATGAAAAAAGTATGCTTTGGAAACTGTGACAGGTTTGGATTAATGACTTGAAAAAAACACACCCTCAAAACAATTCACTAACACAAACACGTTGAGTTTCAGTCAAACTAGTCTGCTCGCCTGAAAAATAACAAAACAGTATGCATTTAACACATGCTGTATTTGAAAAACTAAGACAGGGTTTTCCCCTCTGCCCTTAGCCATGGATATATTCCAGGTTTGGCATATTGCAAATTTCCCCTGGATAAAGAAACAACCTATATGGCTCGTTGAAAGTAACACTTGGACATAAATGATAATTAAAGATTTCTAAATGTAAGGCTAGTATATATGTAAAAAACTTGGTTTACATTACAAAACTGACATATTTCATGTATTTTAGTACATACTAAATAGATTTATCCTGACCTAATATACAGTATTAAAAATACTTTTCAGTTTTATTTAAATGTTTTTCCATATAATATTTTTTGGCATATGGGTGATAAAGTATCTAAACTTCAGAGTCACATGCAAACACTGAGCATTTTCCTTTGTGATAGATTTGATAAGGGTCCCTGTTCTTAGACAGTTAATTCTGACCTTGTGACCTGCATTGCTCTGCTCCAGGATGTCAATGAATTACACATTACTCAATATTCAATGTTCACCAATTTGCATGTCTACTGTATCTACACAGTAACACAGGTTTCATCTCATTTTTATTGAACAACAGGGGTACAAAGGGTTTTCCGATGGAAAAGAAAAAGTGCATTAAAGTCGCAACAACACAAACAGTAGTGAAATAAACCACCTAAAACCACAACACTTAAAATTAGTGAAATAAAGCAAATGAAACAACAATTAAAGAGCAATGGAAAAAAGGTGATAGATTAACAACTTTAGATTAAACCAAAAAGACAAGAAAGGCAGTCCTAATATATATATATATATATATATATATATATATATATATATATATATATATATGTGTGTGTGTGTGTGTGTGTATGTGTATGTATATATATGAACATCATTGTGTGGGATAGAAATTATATCAATCATTTAATCTCAGGCCTGCATTTAATCCAGTGCAGTCCTGGGTTAACATTAGATGTTGGCTTAATAGTAAATTGCCTTGAAAATCTGGAATGCCAACTATTTGTAATCAGATTGAATGCCGGTCTCAGTCTCTGGAAAATGTAAAAATTGTCCAAACAATGATACTATTTGTAGAGATGATGTCATCCCATTCTAACTGCTGTCATTATAATAACTTTCCTTTTCACTCCAGCCATTCTTATACAGCTATATGTCAGTACATTGTGGCTGAGTGTAATGTTGACAAAACCCAACTGAGAAAGAAAGATAACAGATGGAAGTGAACAACAAGACAAGAGGATAAAGTGATACTAATCAAAAAGTCAGTGATCAAGGGCAGAAAGTACAGTAGTAATCTGATGTGACACATCAGACTATAAAGATAACAAATGCGTTTAAAATATCATCATCTAAATTAAAACCACCTATTCTTTAACCACAACCACACATAAACAATGATTTACTGACATTTAAATAAGATAAATTATTACCATACATGTTGCATGAAAAAAGACTGATTGATTATTTACTATAAAGACCAATAGAATCTTCATTTTGTTAAAAGTTCATGACCTGGCAGTTGATATCATATCAACAAAAATAAAGATTTGCATAATTTATACATTCAACATCATTCCCTGAATATCGCTGAAACAACTCTGTGAAACATGTTCTTGTCCAAGCATGTGCATAAGCTTCTGTGGTGTCCTCCCTTCTCTCAGTTCATACAACGACTCCCTAGCAGATAGTGCAGTCCCAGAGTCAGCTTGCACACCTTCAAGTTGGTCGGGGAGAAACGTAGGGTGCAGTCATCTCCCTTCCTGAGGTAAACTACCTGGTGGTGGACTGAATCCTTACAGCCCTTATCTTGGGCTTCCACAGTGATGTTGGCCAGCCCGCGGCTCCCCACCATCAGCTGTAGAGTCCCTTTTCCAGGCTTCTCATCCAGACCCTCGCTGTAAACCTCCATGTACAGCATGTAAGTACCATTACAGAGGATCTGGATCTCACTTCCGCTGCTGCTGAGATTGATCAAACTGGCATCATACCCCATGAAATTGACTTCACCAGAAATATCTGGAGAGAAAGAAGACAGGGATGGATAGGAGAGAACTATGAGTGACAAGTGGCGTAGCGGTTAAAGCCCTTGACAAGTAACTAAAACATTGCCTGATCGAATCCACAAGCAAGCCAAAACCCTCGAAATGCTCATCGTGTATTTCTAAATCGGAGGGTTGAGTGAACGGCGAAAGACAAATCTCAGTTGGACTGTTTGTGCAGAAGTACAAATATCCCCTTTCATAATGCGTATTGAGTGGAATATTAACCTTTTGCTTCACTTAAATGTTATAAAATTCTTCACCAGCAATAATGCACATTAAACAATAGACAAAAGCAAAAAGCATTCACCTAGTCCTAAGGTCTGACATTTGACTTCTTAGGCTTGATGCATTTGGAGCGTTGGGAGCAATTCAGGTTAACTGTCTTGCTGAGGGACAGAATCTGATCTGGCGACCTTTTTAGTTACTGATCGATGCTCTAGCCACTGGGACATATCCTTCATTGCAATTGTTACTGGTCTAATGTAATGACATACTGAAATAACAGTGCATAGCTCAGCTTTATAGCTAATAGTGATCCAAATGCATCAATAGCTCACCTGTAATAGAATCAAAATGGATGAAGATTTCAGTCTTGTTCTCTTGGCTGTCCTCTTGCTTCTCAATTCCCTGGGACAGCAGAACACACCATTAGGGAAGCACACATGTGAATGTGCGAGCATGTGTATCTGTGGTTTGTGGTTGTCTGTTTGTCCCTTTTGTTCCGTTTTTAGTCTGTAAGTCAGTGTGTCAGTTAAAGGACATCCTGTCAGAAAGGTTACAGAGCACTGGGGAGTCCTGTGGTTTGTATCGGGGAGTGGGAGGAACCTACCTCTACACACTGTTCTACAGCTAAGTTTCACTCCCTAATGATAACATAATTGGGGATGGGTAATGTCCTAGATCTGTGCACAAAGGCAACTTTAATAAAGTGTTTGTATGATCAACCATGGAAACTCTTATCGGATAATGTGAAGACGGTATTACCTTTCTAACAGTCCACATACGTGTATTTACATGTTTACAAAAACTGTCAGCTACGCTGCTATGGTTCACTTATGGTCGGGGTAGTTTGGGTGCTCTGCTGTGGTAAGGGCTACGATGACATCTAGTGGTTTAGCAGACCGCATCTTTAAGAATTAAATTATCGTAACTTGTAAAGTAGGCTACTATAGTAGCTTTTCAGTTGTACGTGTAATTGGGGATGAAGGGAGATAAAAAGTTGTTGAAACTATTGTGAAAAAATAATTAAATAAAAGCAATGCAGGTATAGTAAGGCCTAAGCATTTTGCTGTTCCGTCTACATCCGCTGAATTAAGTCGTACACTTCACGAAAGAACGCGTAATTTATTAATTTGATGTCTGTTTATGGTGTTCTCTGTGTAATTTGAGTGGACCTATTCGTTCAAATACCATAACAGCGATGTCTTGCATGAATACAATTAAAGGTGGTATGTAGCTCACCCGTTGCTGCTGGGCCCAAAAGCAGTAGAAGGTTAAAGCCAGACAAACTGCAACGAGCGCGTTCTGAACAGACAAGACCACCGCAAGCCTCCAACCTCTCCCGCGACGGTGCGTTTTCAAGTTGACGTAGACCTCCTTCTCCACTTGAACCTTTCCATCCATTACTGGTTTGTACAATGTCAGTTCTATTGTTGTCTTATTTTACCGGTGTTTACGAATGTAAAATATTATATTAAATCGCATAGCCTCTAGCCTATGTTTATTCTAATACAATCGACATCATGAGACTGGCAGAATGCTTGTAGCGCGCCTGGGCTCCTGTGGTTTATAAACACGCGGGTGCCGAGTGGGCTTGAGAAGTGACTGGAAAACATCCCCCGGCGCAGCCTTAGAAGTAGAAAAAACCCTTCAACTCTCTTCCTCTCTTTCATCTTTTCATCATTGGTGACATTTGTTTGTTTCAACTCCTAAAATTACCAACGACAACGTGTGTGTGTCAGATTAGATATTTGGCAATTTATGCAAATGACAGGTCATTTTTTTGTTGTCAAATAACATGATAACGGTGACATCTCAACTTTTTTTGTGGGATTTGGCCCATTTATCTGCTGCTTAATTAAGATGGTAGACAGTTTCAATCTAGATAAGACTTAATAGGGGCCTTATGGCAGTCCCAAAAACAACCCCTTTTCCAACCTAGTGCACAAGATTTTACAAAATCTATGGGTCTTGGTCAACAATAGTGCACTATCATGAACAGGTATTTCTGTCCCAAGCTCAATTCTGGTGGCTGGAAACATGTCTAGAACTAAAAGTGTGGAGGAGAGGTGGTTTGTTTATATATTTTTCATTTATAATAAATAATTAACAACTGAAAACAAAAATTAAATCAACAGGAAACTTAAGTTTTAAAAAGGATAAATGCATTTTGTAACATTTAACACTGAATATTTAAACAGTGTTGTAAAAAATGCAAATAGTGAGAATGATAAGAGACATGAAAACATGAATATGGTTTTGGTTTACAATGTTGTTTGTGCTCCACGGGTTTTCCTTTTCTCATTTTGGGGAGCAGATGCAGACATTACTAATGTTTGATTTCACATTCTTTGTGAGTCTGTATGATCTGAGGGAAATACAGTCTTGAATATGGTCTTAAGTCTCCCATTCTGTCTAGATAACTAAAATGCTATATGTAAATGAGCCTTTGACTGATTCAGTACAGGTGTTACAAAGGATTGGATGGGCGGTTGATTTCCTTTAGGGCAATTGTATCCCGCTTCAGACCTCATCTCTCAGGCCTCCATACTGGTACCTTCTGGATACATCACCTGTCAGGCTATTGCATCTCTCTGGTGAATCAGGTGCCAACCCCAAAATAACATCTGGAGATTTACAGACCTACCTTGCTGCATCTCAGGTTGCTGTGCATGCTGCAACAATAAGATCACTGAATGGAAATGGCATTCATAGGTTGCTAAGAAGAAGCCTTTGCTGTTAAAAAAGAATTAAACTGCCCATCTTAACTTTGCTGAAGACCACCTGGACAAACCTAAAAATGAGTCCAAAATTGACCTTTTTGGTCAAAATCAAAATCATCATTGCCTACCACCAAAATGACGTTATTCCATCATTTAAACATGGTGGAGGGAATGTCAAGATCTGGGGCTGCTTTTCTTCCTCTCAACCTGGTTGACTGCACATTATTAAGGGAACAATGAATTCTGAGGTGTACCCGGAGATTCTTGAACAGAACATCAGGGTATCAGTAAAGTCACTGAAGCTGAGCCAAAAAGGTCTTCCCAAAAGACAACAATCCAAAGCATTCTAGCAAATCTACCAAAGAATGGCTCACGACGAATAAGAAAATTTGCATTTTGAATTGGCCAAGTCAAAGACCTGACATTAATCCAATCGAGAAAATGGACCTGAAGCGGGCAGTACATGCTAGACACGCCCCAACCCTCAACCCTCAGTTGGCTGAGTTCTATAAGGAAGAGTGGGCAAGAATCCCTCAAAAAGATGTCAGAGACTGATTAATGGCTATAGGAAACATTTACTCTAAGTCATCGCTGCTAATGGAGGTGCCTCAAGGTCTTGAAAGAAGGGGTTCACACGTTTTTGCACACATGAAATCTGAGTTTTGTTAAATTAACAATTAAAATATATTGTATGTTTTTGTTTGTGTCCTTTATTTGAAATGTTTTTATTTTGAATCAAGATTTTATGAGTTAATTTTAATATTCTATTTAAAAAAGAGCTCACAAACTTTTAGCAGCCCTGTACATACAAATAAAAAAAATACTTTAGAGTTAAGGGATTTTATAGATGTTGGCACAGAATTAGAAGCTGCTCTCTTAGATTTGAATGGGAGAGGCTTATACCTACACTGGGAAAGGAACCAAAATGTCTGTCTTTTTCATTTACATTTGTAAATGTCACCTTTTCTTTTTTTTTACAATGATGCCCTTCCCACTGATTCTTATTACCCATTGCAATGGATTCACACATTTTTCTGAAGCACTAAACCACTGAGCAATATTGAAGGCTAAAATGGATTCTATAAGGCATTTGTAAAACGGTAAACTTTAAACATCCTCAATTTCCATAGATAGAACGGATGTTGTTCACATTTTGAGTGAACGTGTTAAGTGTTTCACTCAAAGGAAAGCATGTTGTCAATTGTGGCTCCTAGGAATTTTTTTCCTTCAGTCATCTTATGATCTTTTTGTTAATGTCCAGTACTAGGCAGAGGTGTAAAAAGTACAAAGTAAAAGTACTCGGTTGTGTTTGGCTATGTTCACCACTTTAGGGAATTTTGCTATTAAGACCTAAATTACCAGGTAAAGGGAGTTAACCAGAGGTTATTACAATAAAAAGGAACTGTGAAAAATTATCAAATTAAGTCACTGGTTAATTACGAACTACTTGTACCTGGTCATTTTAAGTCCTAATTAGGAACTTCCCAAAACTGGTGAACACAACCAAGTAATTTTACATCTCTGGTACAGGGATGGTAAGTTCTGTTCAGAAGTCAATGAGCAGATCTTCTGATTTAATACTAATAAATATGAATTAATTACGTAAATAGGAAATTCTTATCAGATTAAATTTCACCAAATTATGAAAAAAATATACCAAAGACTAATTAGTAATTCAAACAAATCCATAAGCACTGTGACATTGACATTCACATAATCTCTTAGCCATGCAATGCAAATGCCGCTTTTTTGCCATTTTGTGATGACCATGCTAACATAAAACAACCGTTCAGAAGGCTATTAGATTTACATCTCATCAATACTTTGAGTTTGGCTACACAAAGGAACATTTACCAGGAATGTAGTGGAAAAAGGAAGCACATAAGAATGTTTCAACTTTACCAACTTGTAATAATGAAGCCAGCTCTGGAGTCTCAACTCCCTTCATCCCTAATTCAACACTATGGAGTGCCCCCTTGTGTCCTGACTTGTAAAGACATTAAATAAAAAGAAATGAATCGTAACACCGGACAGATTTTGAATATTTAGATGGGATCAGTCCCAAAGTAAAATGAGAGGGTATCCCCTTTATGGTTCTAAATCAAACGTTTTTACACAGAGCTTAAGCTCCTACAGTCATTGGTGTACTGACAAAATATCACGTGAGATGACAGAGTCGTGTAGTGATCCCGTAAGGATGGTTTTCGAAGAGGTGCAGTGATGGCTGAATTTGCCCAGTAGTTGCTTATCAGTTAGTGAGTAGAGGCCCCAGAGTGTCAGATTTTGTGAGGGCCAACCAGCCTTTGCAGATGTCAGATTTTGTGAGGGCCAACCAGCCTTTTCAGAAGTCAAATTTTGTGAGGGCCAACCAGCGTTTTCAAATGTCAGATTTTTTTAGGGCGGTTGCCCCTCAAATGTCTTCCATCATTCAAGTTATTAAAGCTACAGCAGAGGTAAGCATTGGTGCAAGTCTGGTTGCTCTTTTTAGTTACTTCTGTAACAAGTTTGTACACATTTGCACAAAATAGCTAACTACCTGACTAACAGTAGCTTTAAATGTTCACACTACTGTAAGTCAGTTAGTTAGTTATTTTGTGCAAGCCTGGAGCACACAGTTTAGCTTTGCAATGCACAGATCGCTTGTCTATGGTATATTGTCATTGGAAAGGAATGGGAGTGGCATTTCCACAGTGCATGACTGCACTAAGTATATCTTAACCTAGGGAGGTCATTTTGATGTGTCAGGGTGTGCCTATATTAAATCAGTTTCTTTTCCCAGTCAGTGGCAGTCTGTCAAATGATAAAAGGGTAACCTGAGGGGAAACATTTTGAAAACTGCTGCATTAAATGCTGAAGTTTAATGAAACTATAGAAATGAGCTGTTATGCCCTAAATAAGTGCAAATATTAAAAAGTCTAGTTTACATTCTTGTCAAGTCAAACATCAGTACCCAACCTAGCAACCTACTCATCTTGGAAGACTGCACTTCTCTATCACCCATAGCTGTTTTGTAAAAAAAAAACTATATCAACCGGATGTGGATATGGTGTCTGCGCATGATTGGACCCCTAGTCCATTTGATAAAGGACACAAGACCACTTTGATTCAGAATGACACATGACAATATTGACTGCTAGCAAAGTCACTTACTTTCTCTCCCTTGCATCATGTTTATGTCTCATCTTTGTTTCTCCTTCATTTCCACTTTTTGACGTATAGATGCAGTAGACTGAGGTGAACTTTTGGCTTTCTGACCCTCAGCATCTCAGCTGGGGTGAGCTGTGGTTTGTGGCGTCCTGCGGTACAGGAACAAGAACCTAGAAGTTTTGGTAGTGATGATTCTTGCAGTCATCTGTTTAGGCTCCACTCTTCCACAAACTGCTTGGGGCTGGTTTCAATGATCCGCTGTGGACTTCTGTCTGCTGCGGCAAATCTGTTTTTTTATTAATTAATTAATAAAGTCACAGGTGAAGGTTAACACATTGTCTAACAACGGAGTATGCAAAACCAGAGGGTGCAAACACCGTATTACGTTTTTTAGTGTTTGGTGTCGCTGTAATTGCATGTATTCCAGTGATTCTGCTGTGTTTATTTTACTGTGGTGCCATGCCATGGAAAAATCATTACCGCCATGTCAAGACAAAAAACAAAGACAATAATCAAAACGTTTTGTTAGACAAATTACACAATTTTCAGGGTACAACAACGTTCATAGGTG
The DNA here is from genome assembly GCA_016801175.1 of Esox masquinongy. Taxonomy (NCBI): domain Eukaryota; kingdom Metazoa; phylum Chordata; class Actinopteri; order Esociformes; family Esocidae; genus Esox; species Esox masquinongy. Next base: position 53,184 of record JACXGI010001248.1, on the reverse strand, counting down.
TATTTAGCTCATTGTGCAATGTAAGAAATAGGGGAGAGCGGGGTATGTTGTCACACTTTTCACACTGTGTTACATTTACAGGGCACAATACATCACAATGCTATAAATGTCATACCAAATGAAAGAAGGAAGTCTTGGGCACATATTTTGTATTCAATACATCCTCATATCTTAATTCAGTACAGAGTTGTAGACCATTAAATAGAGAGTGTGCACTTGTGACAATTTGCCCCATCAGCGGGTAAATTGTCACACTATGTAGGGTAAGTTGTCACACTGGATTATCAACAAATAAGAATACAACTAATTCATTGTGAATATTGATTTCAAATTCAAACCAAATTCAACTTCATTAGAGAACTCAAAATGAAAACAATCTTGCCTAGAGAATCAGGCAAATCACGCCTGTCAATCAAAACAATAATACTGTCTTAGCAACTGCAACTTCACCTGTCTCACGACCTTTAACATTGTCAGGTGGTGTGCTGTCATTCTCTGTCTTTCTTTTATAATTTTTTACAATCTTTCTTTCCTTTCTTCCCCCACTTTTTTTTAATTCCTTCCTTCCTTTGTTCTTTCCTTCCAAAACACATTTCCTCATTGCAATTGCATATTCATTACAGGCTTATTATGCCCTCCTCCCTGTCTACTATCCTTATTTCCACAATGCAATTCATAACATCACTCTAAATTAATGACACTGTATGAAGTAGTGTATGTGTGGGTATACTGTCTCATACAGTAGGCAAGTAGTGTGTTAGTAGACACACACAAACACACAGACACGCCAAAGCCTGTCTTGTGTAGGCTAGTCCAAGGATATATCAGCTGCTTTAAACTATATATAATAATCCATTTACAGTAACATGTAATAATATTATCAGAGCTGATTAAAAAGTATTACAATGTTTTTTGAGTATGCTCTATGTGTCTATTTATACCGGGGCAAGTTGTCACATGTGAAAACTTGCCCCAAGGTCATTGAGGCAATTTTCTCCAAACTGACGTGTGTTAATGTAGGCTAAATCTCATGTTTAGCTCAACATGGGACTGCAGATAAAGTATCAAAAGACATGTTATTGTCTCCTTTACTCAGTGCAAAATAATAATTTTCTGCATTCATACCTAACAAGGTTTTCTTGCATAAAATGTAAAGTGTTAAATTTTCACTTTTGAAGGGGAAAAATAAGAAACTTGTGCTCACCTCAGATTAGAGTGATCTTGATCACTTGTGAACAGCTGACCATAGTTGACCATAGAACTTGTAGTCACACAATGTAGCTATTTGATTTTTGAGAGAGCACCTTTAGTGTTGGAGGTATGAACTGTGTGACAACTTACCCCGCGCTCCCCTGCTAATCTACTGTTATACTGTTGTAGTAGTTGGAGGCACCAATCTGAGTTGCGAAGTCCGCTTATAATATGCAACTTTGGGCTTATTTTTTTTTGAAGTCGCTTGAGTTTTAAAAAATAAGGTCGCTTGTTAGGAAAATCTGACAAGGGACTTCGTTTTTTTAAATTTATGGTCGCTATTTCCCTGAATGCATTCATTGACACTGTCTGCTCACAGCCTCAGAATAATAGAAGTGCTGTAGTGTAATTCGCCCTACTACAAATCTCCACGTGGATCTATCCCGTTCCCCCTCCCTCCCATTGGCGAAAAATCAAGTTAGAATTCCAAGCGAAGTTTCAACGTTTATTTGTCAAATGCACCCGAACAACTGCGTCATCCTGAACAATTAAATTATTGTGACATGGCACCCGACAATTACGTACTGAGAGTTAAGAAGAATTATAAGCAAAAATATAACCAGACAAAAATAATAAAGCAACATTAACATAACACTGTATAGCAGCAATTTAAAATAGTTTACTGTAAGCTAGCAGCTATCTGGCTAGTAGCCTATTAAACATTATAGATAGGGCAAGTATAACATTGTAAACTAGCAGCAATTTGGTAGAATAATTGAATATTATAGATATATATGAGTGTAATAAGCTAATGAATGGTGACATAGCGCACTACAACTACGTAGCGAGAATTAAGAAGAAAAATATATACACAGCAAAAATGTAGCAAGAAGAGAAAGCAGTAATATACATATAAATGTAAACTAGCAGCAATTTTTGGAAGAGTAGGATGGGGAGTAATGAACAGTATGGTAGAAGCATTGAATATTATAGACAGTACAGCAGTGATGATGAGTCATGACTTATGACATTAGATGACATAGCACTAGATAAATTTCCACCAACGATGCCGCCAACAAAGTGGTCCAAGTATGGCAAAAAGTACAACAAAGATTGTGTACATCAAGTGGTCGGTGATGACAGTAAAGCTCTGTGCGGGTACAGCAAAGCAGAATCTATAACAAAAAACAAGCGTAACATATAGCCTACTCATATACTTATAGCCTACTAATAGTAGTTATATGGTAATGTATTTTACACTCCCCCTTAGTGCTCCTTGTCCTCTCCTTTTTCATGTCTCCTCTCTCATATTCTGCTCGCAGGTGATCAGAGATGAGTGGATAGTGCCTGTATAACAATATTGGGCTTGTTTTTGAAGCTGCGGTTGCTTGTTTGTCTCGCAAGAGTTGGCAACACTGGCACCACATCCTCGCTGCGTTCTAAACAGTCGTTCTCACTGCGAGCGTCGCACTCAAAACAAATTATTTTTAGTGTATGCCTCTTCCGCAGGAAGGAGGTAGAGAGATCACGCCAGTCACCAGATGAACGGATGTTGAAGGAAGTCATTAGTTTGCGTGACAACGTTAATTAGATAACTATTCAGTTATTAAAGCCCCACCTCATTTAGATGCCTATCAATATTTGCTGCCACAATTATTTCTTCTGTTATACCGACATATATTGAGAAACGCAGATCTTAGGCTAAGTAGGTTTTGCTAGCAAACCCTAGGCCTACTGTTTTGCCTAGCTAGCTAGTTGTTCGTCCAACGTTAAGTGCGACATAACATTTATTCGTTTTCGATGTGATTTTCTATCTTTGGTTATTTGAAATATTTTTCCCCTTTTCAGCAAAAGAAAAACAGGGACAAGGGGGAGCAGGGACAAGAGTGTCAGGTAACTTTAGCAAAACTGATGACAATCTGAATTAAACGATGTTTTTACTTGAAAGATAACCTGAATAACCTTATTAATTATGAGAAAATTATTAGTACCATCTTTAAAAGCTTAGGCTCTGTGTTTTTCTTATAAGAAGTATATGCATTACTTTACTAGGCAGGAAAGAGATGATAGTGAGGGACAGAATGTAGCAGAGGAGAGTCAGCACAGGACATGGATGAAGAGTAGACCAGAGTGGAACAGAGAAGAAAAAGAGATGTAGATAATGGAAGAGGAAGAGAGGAATGAAGAGATGGAGAGGAGGAAATAGGAAGGGAGAGAGATGTTTTCTAGACAATGCATCATGAAGACACCAGCTTTCAAAATAATATGGCCTGTAGGGCTGTCCCTGAACAAGATTTATTTTGGTCGACTGAGTTTTGACTGATCTCTTTGTCTAATAAGCCCATGAGCTGTCCATAGAGGTCATGTTAGAAAATGTCAACTTTAAAACCTGCAACTAACATTTATGACATAAAATGTGGTATATACCACAATCAATTGGGGTTTGGCAATTTTGTATTTTTTCTGTTACAGAACATTTGTTTTTTCATGTAGCCAATCGCAATTTTACTGATTATCACAATCATAATTTTTTCAAGTTTTATAAAATTGCTTTAGTGGAGGGAGAGCAGTAACCAGCTCGACCGTACTCTCCCTGAATGAGAGACTTCTCACGTTTGTCCTGATGTTGCTGAATGCCGATAGGCTGCATCAACTATACCATATTGTTATTATTTGAGAAGTGAAATCCAAGTTTGAAGAGAAATTTAAAAGGATGTTTGATTTTGGACTAGGCCAAACATACAGTACCAATTCGGAAAATATGTTTGTTAGAAAATAACCATATACAATTTCGGAAGGATATTCATTTTTTCGAGGTATGGATTATGCCATCCCCATATCCTCACCAATGGACTGGTACAGGCATAAATCTGATTTGGTTTTACGTGGCCATGCAACTACTAGACTAAAAAAAAATGTATGTGACCAACAGCCTACTGAGCAAACAATGGACTAGTCGACTAAATGGAGTCAGGCCAAGTGGCATACTGGCAGCCTAGCAATTAACCACATCACATAATCTATTGGTAGGAGGCATGTTTGAATTAGAGTCCTGTCGTAGCTCAGTGCTCGGAACTGGCAGATGAACAGTAGTGCAACTTTTCTCTGAATTGAATGCAGAGGTGGAAGAATGCTGTAGATGGCTTGGATGCAAGTTTGACTTGACATGAAACTAAGCTTTCTCAGTGCTAAGCTAAAGTGTTATATGTTAATGCTGTATGTTTGACCAAAGCTAATGCAGGTAAATTAATAATAGCATGTTTAATAAATAACATTAGAGTTTTATTTGTTGTATAAATGGAAATAATGAGATCAACTTTTACTATTATTATGTAGGACTAGCTCATAAAGAACAACAGTTGGAACAAGACTTGATACACGTTTGTTGCTCTCACTCTCGTTCTCTGTCTGCCTTTCTCTGTCTCACTCCCTCCTTCCCCTCTTCTCTCTCTGTGGTTTGTCTGATGAAAGTCTTGACTAAGATTAGGACTAAATGGGGAAATATATTTCCATAACCACTCTCTCTTATCTCACCTTTTCTCTCTTTCCCTTTAACTCTGTACCTCTGCACTGTTTTCATCACTTCATTCCTTTCTTTCTTTTCACCGTGAATTTAACACAAAAGATGCTTTATTTTAATGGGAAACGATTGCCAAAGCAAGTAAAATACAATGAAAACAGTAATAAACAAGCAAAAATGCAAATAAATGATCAATTTAACAATTATTAAAGTTATGGTGATTCTTTATGCAGGGGGGGATTTATAACCCAAAATCATGTTGTGCTTTAATCTACAAGACTTGAACATGGGGCAGCCTATGTTCTGATGCAAACTACATTGACGTGTGATGAAACTATTGACCGTAATAAAGCATATTGCACTATGATTAAAAAAAAATCTCAAAATTATACATGGCCATATTTTCTGTCTCTTTTTGAATGGACATTATTATACAGCTCCAGAAAAAATTAAGAGACCACTGCACATTTCACCAATCGCTAAACGCTATTGAGCATTGTGTTAAACTGACTAATGTTTCTTATTAAGTTTACCACCACCAGAAATAGCGACTATGAGCTGTTAGCTTTTGCCACTGGAAGTTTGAACAGCTTATTAGCCAGTAATAGGCTTACTGGTATCTACTAACTTCTTAGGAATAATCATAAGAATTGAGCAATTACTAGCGAGACTACTACTGAGACTTTTCTATGCCAGAAACAGTCGCAATATAACCGTATACAATTTCAGGTATAGCCAGCGAAGTTTTCGTCAATACGGAATAATTCTTTCGCTTCGCCTGCGAGGAGATACGAACTCCGGACCTATAGTCCACAAGCCACTACACTATTTAACAAGGGTCAGTCAGTCAGTCAGTTTGGAAAGGAAAGAAAAAGGTGCAGTTGTCTCTTAATTCTTTCCAGAGCTGTATGTATATTACAAGTGGAATGTATATATGTGCAATGAAGGCAAATGCAGTACAAATGGCAATACTAAATGTGCAATTAAGGCAAATAGAGGAGGGCAGAAGTATTAAGTATAGTGTAAGTTACAAGTGGGATAATAGCTGTGGGGGTACGTACAGATGGCAATTCTAAATGGCATTTTAGATGTGCAATCGAGGCAAATTGAAGGAGTAAGGTAGCATGTGCAACCGGGATGCAGAGATAGCAGCAATGAGGTCCCTGAGGTAGACATGCCTATGTAACAATTGTTAAAACGCAAGCACGATGGCAATACTAAATGTGCAAAGAGGCAAATTGAATGTGCATGTGCAGCTGAAATGCAGGGATAGCAGCGGTGAGGTTCTCGAGGTAGACACGTACCTGTAACACCTGAAAACTGTCATTATCAGTCTTTGCAAGACAGTGTGAGAGTAGTACAAAGAGAAATCCAAATGAAACATCTGAAACACTAACAGTTGATAGATTCCTGTCATATATTAATCAGCTGCCTAATGTCATATAATTAAAAACCTAGCTAATGTCATATAATTACCATACGAGTCTGTCATCACGCAGGTATGATTGACGAGAAGGCCTGGCTCGCAATCGCCGTTCCAATTCTTCTGTGTGCAGGCCACTTGGGTTCCTCCACACCAACCTCATCAAACCATGTCTTTATGGACCCTGCTTTGTGCACAATGCTGGAACAGGAAAGGGCCTTCCCCAAACTGTTGCCACAAAGTTGGAAGCACCCAACTGTCTACATTTTACATTACATTTTAGTCATTTAGCAGATGCTCTTATCCAGAGTGACTTACAATAAGTGCATTCCTGACAACATCTGACAATCATAATAAGTCCACTTTCCTTCATCGAAGCCATTAGTTGTCAAAGTCAGTGCCAGAGAACTCAAAGATAAGTGAATTTTTTTTTCGGGTGGTGGGGGGATACACAAGTTAATTAAGATACTCATCAGAGGTTGGTTTACAGCCACTTTCAGAAGCCACTTTCAGGGACTCTGCTGTCCTGGCTTCAAGGGGAAGTTTGTTCCACCATTGAGATGCCAAGACAGAGAAGTGTTTTGCCTTGGCTGAGTGGAAGCTGACCACCCGTGAGGGTTGGGTGGCCAAAAGACACACAAGTGGCAGATCGGAGAGCATGGGAAGGGTTGTAGGGTTTAAGCATAGCCTGCAGGTAAGGAGGTGCAATTCCCTTTACTGCACCATAGGCAAGCACCATGGTCTGGTAGTGGATGTGAGCTTCTACCCAGAAGCCAATGGAGCTTGCGGAGGAGAGGGGTGACGGGTGAATTTGGGAAGGTTGAACACAAAACGGGCTCCAGCTTTCTGGATAAGTTGTAGGGGTTTGATTGCACAAGCTGAGAGCCCAGCCAACAGTGTGTTGCAATAGTCCAGACGGGAGATGATATGACTGGATCAGAGCCTGAGCTGCTTCCTGTGTAAGGTAAATGTCTTTGTATCCTATAGCATTAAGATGACCCCTCACTGGAACTATGGGGCCTAACCCAAACCCTGAACACAGCCCCAGACCAGCCCCAGACGCTTGGCATTGCGCATGTTGATGTAAGGCTGGTATACAGCAGCTTGGCCATGAAAACCCATTTTGTGAAGCTCCCACAGTTCCAATAGTTCTTGTGCTGATGTTTCTTCCAGAGGCAGTTTGACTTTTCAGACTGCTTGGTTTGTGTGTGCTTGAATTGTGTGAAGGGAACAAATACGGGTCAGCTGGGGATCAGCCGCGCATTCGCTAAGTTGGTTGTTTCCCTATACAAAATGGCTGGTTTGTGAGCGCTTCAATAATGTGACTGAGATGTTTTGCGGGATTAGCCAACTGAATCTGGCATTGCTAACTCCATTTATTTCCTTTGTACCAAGACGGCTCAGTCATTTAACCTCAGCAGGCACAGGGAGTTGGGTATGGGTATGAATGCTTGGACAACAGTGCTCGTAGGCAGCAGTTAGCAATCAATCAATCAAATTTATTAATAAAGCCATTTTTACATCAGCAGTTGTCACAAAGTGTTTTACAAGACACCCGGCCTTAAAACCCCAAGGAGCAAACAACAGTAGTGTTGAATTTCAGTGGCTAGGAAAAACTCCCTAAGAAGGCCGAAATTTAGGAAGAAACCTAGAGAGGACCCAGGCTCAGAGGGGTGACCAGTCCTCTTCTGGCTGTGCCGGGTGAACATATTAAGAGTACAAATTGTAATAGTTAATAAATGCATGTGGGCTGAGTCCAGAGTCTATTTAAACTTAGTCCAGGTTGGAAGCATGACCAGATGGACAAGGACAGGGACAACACGTGGAGGGGGAGGTGTCAGCACAGTGGCAGCTGAAATCGTCAGGTATCGTCTTGATCTGCAACACAACCAGGAGGACTTTGGACTGGGATAGCAACGGGTCTTTCAAGCCTGGTACTCCTCAGGTGTGGGCCAAGACCTCATGTCCTCCTAAGTTTAAAACGGCAGGAGACAGGGAAAATTTAGAAAATGCATTCCTTAGATCTACAAGGATTTATAGTGGAGAATGAGAACTGACCCTACTCCCCCAGCACAATAATATAGCAGCGTAAGACCTTGGGGCTGAGAAAGGGGGGTCCGGTGACACTGTGGCCCTATCCAGGGGAGGCCAAAGCTTGTGGGCCGGCTGTGGCCCTAGCAGAATGGTGGGCTTGTGGGGGACGGCTGTCCGGCTGGCTGAATCTCCAACACAATTGCTAATCACACTAGTTTCAATAGGTCAATTGATGGCGTGCAGGGAGTGGTTTTAATGTTTTTCGGGATCAGTTCTGCGTAGTGCATACCATGCTCATTGTCTATGGGGATTGCACCCCAAAGGGGTGGGAAAAAGGTTTTTGTCAGTAACGTCTCAAAACACGTTAACCCAATCAAATACATTGCTTGGGATAACGCCTCAAAACATGTTAACCCAGTCGAATTCATCGCTTGGGAGGGGCTTGGTGCAATAGTAGCTAGTTAAGTCAAGATGGCAGCAAAATCGCTGAAGTTCAAATTCATTTATCAAATTCACCGAATAACACAACGACATCGTGGACAATTAAATTGTTGTGACATGGCACGCGACATCTACGTATTAAGAATTATAAAACCCCATCAAAATCTGTAAATTTATGTTGCGTTTGTGGTGAACCATATCAGTCTTTGAGAAACAACCTATTCCTAGGTAAATCGTCGTTATTGCGACCGGACTAAACACTCGCGTTAGAAGATATAATAGGACCGGTAACGCTGAATGATTAGTTTTCTAAAGCGGTATGTGGCTCCTGTCGCAATCTTCTCCTATAATATAAAAGTGTGGATGATGTAGAAAAAATAGCGCTTTTGTAAGGGGAAAAGGCTAATTCTAAACTGAACGAAAATAGGTGGCGCAGCAGTCTCAACCCCCAGATGTACCAAAAGATTTTTGCCTAACGATTTTCTCGTCCTCTGTCTTTTGACATGCGTATGCTGCTGCGCTTTTGCGTTCAGAACACGAACCTGAACCTCGATTATTGAAATCAGAGGAGTAACTGAAATCAGAAATGTTCCGGCAGCTGTGCCAGGTATATAGGGCCATAAAGATTCGTACTACCCCATACCGCCCCCAAGGCAATGGGGCATGTGAACGCCTCAGTCAGACTCTGTTGGGGCTGTTAAATACCTTAGATGAAGCTGGTCAGGAGCGTTGGGTCGTGCGGTTGCCAGAGCTCTTACAGGCTTACAACAATACCCCGCATAGTAGCACTGGCCTAACCCCCTTCTATATCCTGTTTGGACGACATGCTTGGCTGCCTATAGATCTGAACAATGGAGTGATCCCCAAAACGGCGCCAGTTACTCTTGATGGTTGGGTGCGAAGACACCACCAAAGGCTGGTCCACGCCTTCTAGCAGGTTTGCCGCCAGAGTCAGCAGCGGCAGGGGGAGGATAAGAAGCGTTATGATCAGAGGGCCCAGACCCTCCCATTGCTCCCGGGAGAGAGGGAGCTCTTACGGAATCTTCGCAGAAGAGGCCGGGGCAAGTTGGGCCCATATTGGGGACCATACCCATTCGTCGTGTTCTCTCAGGCGGATGGCTTACCAGTGTATGTGATCCGGCCCGAGGGCAGGGGAGGCCCAACCCGGACAGTTCATCGGAATCATTTACGACCATGCCCTGAGAGGTGGGTCAGCCAGGTGACCCCGGGGGTGGGGGTGCGACGTCCCCACGTAATTGCCCCTGAAGCAAATGGATTAGGGTATTGGCCGGTGAGGCTTTATATTCCAGGTAGGCGCCCAGGGTTGTACGGGGGGAATGGCAATGGCAACCAGGAGGAGAGGGGGGTCGAACCAGTCAATCAGGGTGATAGGCCCCCAAGCCCAGACTTTGGGGATGTTCCCGAGTACCTCCTTCAACTCCCCGTGCCGCTTCGGTCCGGACGGTGCACTCAAGGGGACCGGCCGATGCGGTATTGGTAGTGGGGTAAGTGGTCGGGGATGACTAGTTAAAAAGGGGGGGGGGATGGGGGAGGGGTTGTCGTATGTGGGTGTCTAGAACTGCAATGTATACCATGCCTGTCATGTATGTTTGTGTGGTTGGTGGGCTGTACAAACTGACACCCGTGGGCTGGAATACTGCGTGACGTTGATTGTGTAGCGGCAGGTGCCTGGTGCAGACTCATTAGTGCAGATGGACTTTGATTGGCCCAAGGACTGATAAAGCGGACGACAAGGAACAGAACGGGGAGCAGGGGAACGAGGAGAGAGGTCGGAGGTGTGCGAGGAGGTCGGACGAACGAACTACTGACCACCGGGGTGCAGTGACGAACGATCGGACCAGTGGACATGATACCATGCTCAACGCTTGCTAAGTATAATAGAAAGGGACGCGATCATTCTGTAAACTACCGTACTCTTGTAAGAGTGTGCTACAGGGTGAAAGTGGGTGTGTCACTCAGTAACCGTGTTTGCCCCTGACAGATGGCGAGCAGGGAGGCAAGGCAGAGTGTGGCGGTGGACTATAGCGAATGACAACTCCACCAGGTCGATTGGGAATCGAAACAGGGATGTAGGGGCACTGCCGGTTTCCCAAAAGTGGACATTCGTCAGTGCGGTGATCAGCACTATAAAGACTGGCAGAGACGCTTTTATCTGTACTGGCCATGGGGATCCGTGACCGGTACAGGATATTTTATCCTCAATATTATTGTTGTCTGTGTGTAGTTTTATGTCCTGTATCGCCAGGGAGGGAGGTAACCAGCTGCCAGGAGGAGGCTAAGTGGGTGCTGTCCATAACGAACGTTTAGGGGGACGGGTACAAGGCAGGGAGTATAACGAAGCATAGCATGTAGCTTCCTTTATTTTTACCAATGTGTGAGTTGTGGTGGAACCTTGGTTGTGCTTTTGAGTTAAATAGGAACGTGTGTGTGTGTGTGTGTGTTACATATAGATATGAAATGTGTGCCATGAGTTTGTGGTGAATGCAGTTTGGTGTTGCTGGCTATACTATTCCCTGGTGGACGTACCATTTGTGTGGACTATAATTTACTGTGGCTACTTACCTGTTGGTTTTGGAATGTGTAATCCCTGGTGTTACTTATGTGCATTTATGAAATTAAAGTAAGTTGTAATTCATCTTGGGTTGTGTCATCTGTGAGCCTGGGAGATCTCACTTGGCGGCACCATTTTAAATTTAAATAAATCGTAGACTGTCGACCATGCTTGATATATTATACTTTTACCATAGCCTGTAGGAAGGCACGTCAAAACAACTCTTTTTCAGAACAGCATTTAAGCAGAGAAGTTGTACTGGCTTTATTGACTCGGTCTTATGAATAGAGAACAGTTCTTCCAAAACAGTAGGCCTATTAAGGTTTTCCTTCATCTTTGCTTCTTTTTTGATATGTTGCAACCTAGGTAGGAACTAAAAACTTTCAGTATGTGTTATATCCATTTTGAAGAAATAGTGAAACCACGCAAAGCCCACCTTCAAAAAGCCTGTGAGTGGAAGTTTATTTGAAAACTAACATCCAAACGTTTTTTAATAGGCAAGCTTCCAGACCTCCATGGAGGCCAGACGAGATTCGAGGTGTAGCCTTGCGAGACTAGGGGATTGCTAATAAGTATGGGGAACGCAGATCTTTCATTAGACAAAATGAGACTATTATCGCTATAAAACTTTGATGTTGTCTTGTAAGGAGCAACAATAGAGTTATGGAACGGTTTAGTTTGGGTCTTTCGATGTGAAAATGAACATGGCAATGAGCACATAGCGAAAATATCACTGCTAGACATGTAATCCAATTAACAGATATGAATATCATTGAACCTTTATGGGAATTTCTAAAGTGTGCAAAGCAGATTTCCTCCTTCTTCATCCCTCAATGAACTGGAGGCTTTTCTTTTTGAAGAATTGTGCAATATCCTTTTTTTGGAAGATATGCCTGCCCTTACTGTGTTTATTTCATCGCCCCTGCTATCTCTGCATCATGACTGTCCATTTCATCCTCTTAACTCATAGTCTCTCTCATAGAAACCACAACCTCCACCTCCTCACTCTTTTGGCTAGTTCATGCTGCCTAATTCCTCTCCATCTTTGCATAAAGACAAAATGTACACCCACCCGCCAAGGTCTTTGTACTGTCCTGAAAAGCACATATTTTCTACTATGCAAAACTGCACGAGTCATAACAAAGCTTCGTCTGGCTGAATTTCTGTCAATATCCAGAAATCCAATAAATAAAACCTGTGATGTTTGGGCACATCCACTGTCAGTATTGCACTACTGTGGTTGAATGGATTTTGTTAATGCATTATATAAAAATATATATTAGATTAGATTTAACTTTATTGTCATTGTACAAGTACAGTGCAACAAAATGCAGTTTGCATCTAACCAGAAGTGCAAATAAAAGAGGGCAGAAAATGTACAAGTGAAACAATTAAGTATAATGTATGTTACAAGTGGAATGTATAGATGTGCAATGAAGGCAAATGCAAGTACAAATGGCAATACTAAATGTGCAGTCAATGTAAATTGAAGGTGCAAGGTAGCATGTGCAACTGAAATGCAGGGATAGCAGCAATGAGGTTCCCGAGATAGATGTGTACATGTAACAACTGAAAACATCCTTATCAGACTTTGCAAATCAGTGTCAGTGTCCAGTAGTACAAAGAGAGTAGTGCAAACAGTTTGTGGCATGGATGTGAAGGGCCCCTGATGATGCCGTGCGCCCTGTGCAGACACTGCTTGCGCTGGAGGTCTATGAGGGCTAGGAGCTGGGTACCAGTGATGTGCTGGGCAGTTTTCACCACCAATTGCAGGGCCCCGGAGCATCTGCCAATTGTGGCGCAGTTAGTCAGAATGCTCTCGATTGTGCAGTGGTAAAAGTTCACGAGGATATTGGAAGACAGGTGGGCCTTCTTCAGCCTCCTCAAAAAGTACAGGCACTGCTGCACCTTTTTGACCAGGGTTGAGTTGTTGAGGGTCCAGGAGATGTCCTCGGAGATGTGGACACCCTGGAATTTGAAGCTGAGCACATGCTCCACCTCAGTGCCATCGATGAGAACAGGGGTGTGACTGCAGCCTTTAGACTTCCTGTAATCCACGATGAGCTCCTTGGTTTTCTTTGCATTGAGGGCCAGGTTGTTGTCAGCGCACCATGCCGCCAGGCACTTGACCTCCTTTCTGTAGGCTGACTCACCGATCAGGCCTACCACCGTGGTGTCATCTGTGAACTTAATGATGGTGTTGGAACTGTGTACAGGAACGCAGTCATAGGTGAAGAGGGAGTACAGGAGGGGGCTCAGCATGCAGCCTTGTGGAACACCAGTGTTCAGGATCAGGGTGGAGGAGGTGAAGTTGTCTAACATGACAGACTGGGGTCTGTTGGTTAGGAAGTTCAGATGCAGAGAGAGGGGCTGATCCCTAGGTCACGGAGATTGTTGTCCAGTCTTGAGGGGATGACCGCATTGAATGCTGAGCTAAAGTGTATGAACAGAATTTTCACACAGGTGTTGGTTTTGTCCAGGTGGGTCAGGGCAGAATGTAAAGCTGTGGAGATCGCGTCCTCTGTTGACATTTTCGATCGGTAGGCAAACTGGTATATTATTTGTGAGAAATCGTTATTGCTAACAAAGTTTGTCTGCAATGACCGATGTCCAGAGCTCCTTCAGCCGAAAGTGATAGTATTGTGGATATTAATGATATTAAAGTAAATTATTTTATTATTACCTGTTGCTGCACTCACTTTTACAAATTACATGTTAGTTTAGACTGGACCAACTTATCTCATGCATAAAAGTGGCATAGTTTGTCTGGATAAGTGAGAGATTTTACTAAGAGTCCCAACATGACATCTACATTGTCTCTGTAAAACAGCAGATCAACTGCTGAAAGCTCTAGAGCCGTGTGCAACTAAACTCTCTTCCACAAAACACCATCTCCCTGGCCTGGGTATTACCCACCCGATGCTCGTTATCTGAACTCTCTCAGGTTCCCAGCATGTCTATAGTAACTGTTTAGTTGGGATTGGTATTTTTTCTTCCCTGTAGGTTGACCCAATGAATAATTCAGCTGCTGTTATCTCCCCCATCTCCTTTATAATGCCATACATTACCGGGCCTCGCAAAGCCGCCTGATCCCGCAAGCTTACGTTTAAAAGCTCCAGGGATGTCAGTCTGGTCTGGCTGAATAGGCTTAAATTTGGAGCTGGCACATTAACAATGTCTACACTGTATTACTGATCAATTTAATGTCCTTTTAACGAACTGTGAGAAAAACACACCCACTGAATTCCTGTGAGTAACAATGGGTGTCTGGCTGCATTACATTCAGGATCTTAAACAGACATCATACTAGTTAATCTTATCCGTACACCCACCTGTTGCACCTGGCCATGTCTGTGTATTACATCAGGAATTACTGAGGGATCGTTCATACTGCACATGCCTCATTACAAATATTTACTCTCTGGCTGAATTTTCTGTCAGTGTAAATAGGCACATTGTCCTAACAGGACAGGGTAAATCATACTCCTCTGCTGACCCCAATTTAACTTTCAAACAGGAAGTCTTATAATCACTTGTACATGCTACCTCCTACCCCAAGAAGCTCATACTTGATTAGCAAGCCTTCCTAATCTCTGCATCTAGAGCACTTGATTTGTAATTTCCCTCCTATTCCTGAAACCACTCTGATATGGAGATTTTAGCCCGTGCTGTGTAGGTTATTCTCTCTTTAATCATACTCTCCATAATCTGATACAAGTGATGTTAGCGCTAGTGGGCTATAGTGCAGTCCATAAGTATTTGGACAGGGACACATGTTTTGGCACTGTACTCCTCCAAATTGGATAAGAAATTAAAATGTGGCTAATAACTTAAAGTGCGAACTGTGATCTCTAATTTGAGGGTATTTACATTCATAAATCATGAACCGTGTAGAATTACAACCCTTTTTATACATAGTCCTCTCATTTCATTGGATTGAAAGTAATCTTAAAGAAAGTCGTCATATTTAGTACTTGGTCACAAATCCTTTAGCAGTATATTTAGGGTCATTTTCCTGATGTAAGTTGAAATGCCAGAATGGGTTTTGAGGCATTTGCTTGCATCTGATCCGACATGATGTTTCTGTACACTTCAGGATTCATTACTCTGCTTCCGTCAACAGTTACATCATCTATGAAGTCCTTTACCTATTTTCATTTAAGAAAGACAGAACAATTAATGCAACATTAAAACTGCTCAGGTCTGGCTGTTTTTTCAGCTCAGCTTCATTGTCATACAATTTAGAAGAACATGGTGGAGTACAAGTGCCATTGTTCATTTTCGTCTGCCTCATCCACCTCCTCTTAATCTGCCTTTACATCTCGTTCGCTTTGTTCCAAAACAGATGTGTGGCCTTTTTATTCATGCCAACATCCTGACTGATTGTTGACAAACCTCTGTGTGAGAATTGTGCTGAATTGTTACATTGAATGGCAGTGTTTTCTACACAACAAACATGGTGAAAACTGTGCTTTTCAATTTGAGTTTCTGAAGAGAGCAGAAAAATAAATGTTTCTGAAAACAGGTCAATAGTGTGGGTGTGAATGGTCTTGCCTCTGGAACTATGGATACTATTTATCATAGAACCAGTTTTAGGGATAAAATTGTAATACTAGATAATCATACTTCCTTCTGACTCCTCTCATCCTTTTTATCATCCTTTTCTGATGTACACCTGTCAGCCATAACATTATAACCACTGACAGGTGAAGTGAATAACACTGATGATCTCGTTATCATAGCACCTGTTAGTGGGTGGGATATTTTAAGCGGCAAGTGAACATTCTGTCCTCAAAGTTGATGTGTCATGTCATGGAATTTCTTGAAATTATGTATTCTTAATTCTATAAATGTATACAGGAGTTACTGATTAAAGTACTGAGTCCCCATGTTTAGATAAGAAAAAGAATGTGGGAGTGGAGGATCTGGTATCTGCTTATGGTTATCATTGAATGGTATCAGTAGATTATTGGGTCCTCCGTCAATCTGTTTATCTGTTTAAACCATCAGTGTACCCTTTGTCCAGATGGTGTGTGTCCCTTCTGAGTTGAAAAGGTTACCTACAGTGTCCTTAGTTTCTTGCGGTATGGTGAGGGGACAGCCAGCCCTTTAGGGTAAAACCTGGGTGTTGACAAAGGACAGCTGTGCAGTATCTTACCACACCCTTTTTTCTGTACTGATGATACTGATGATTGTCCTGTATTAATTTAAAATTCTCCCTGGTTACTTCGTGACTGTGTACTCTCTCCTTGCAAGAAATAAAGCTGTTGATTGTGCAATAGTGTTTTCCTCTGTTTTACCAGGCAAGCCTAGTTCAGCCGGCCCGCAATAAAATGTGTTGATCGTGGCTGCTGTGATGTCTTGGTGCCAGATACCACAGCACACCTTCAGAGGTCTAGTGGAGTCCATGCCTCGACAGGTCAGGGCTGTTTTGGCAGCAAAAGGGGGACCTACACGATATTAGGCAGGTGGTTCATAATGTTATGGCTGATGGGTGTATATCGCCATTCCAATGGTTTCACTAAATCATTACCACTTAGATTGACGCATAGTTCCCATAATCAGAGCCTGCAAGTACTGAAACAGATTTGGGGAATTGTGTCTTTCCTACCAATTCAGCTCTGCTCCACACTCACCCTTTCATCATGGGACTGGTTTCCTACTCTTCCGACCCAATTATTCACACTATTCCCATCCCCTCCCACCCAATCCATTATATGCCCATTTTTCTCCTAGAACTGATCCCCTTCTGCCCTTCCAAACTGCAGCCCACCCTGTTTATTAACACCATTTCTTCTTTGCTGCGGCCATTTATGCAAAAAATTGGAGTACTGATTAGTCCATACTGTCGAGGCCTCCAATACCACCCAGTCAAAGGTTCTTGCCATAACACTAGATACCAAAGGGAACTCAAAAAACAGACCAATTTCCTGTGCTGACATCAATCTTGGTCTCTTAACCAAGGCACACCAATTCACACACTACTGAGAATGTTCAGAACTTGGTCATTTATATCTGTCTAGGGACCACCAACAGAGTATTGTGGTCTTTTAAAATCCTGAGGGTTATTCCAGAAAGCTAGATTAGTAATATAGCAAGATTTGTCTGACCAGAACTCATCTAACTACTACCTCAGAATTTCCTGATCATAATGCATTGGAACAATTACTCTGAACCAAACATGGTACCTATTTGGTTATGTTGGTCTTTTTCTGTCCAGATGAATAAATGCAGAGATTATTCATCACTCAGATTCTATTCTGTCACCAGGGCTTGTCCCTTTAGAAAATCCAATGGACCCGGGAGCCTGCATTGTGCGCTGTGCATTGTAAAGCGAACCGATTATCGGACCGCGAATAGATCCTTTAGATCAATCAGAAAAAAGTGGATGAAATAATTCTTACTTGATGGCGATTGTTTTTGACTTTGAAGATTTTACCATCAAAGGCTAGATTCATATTCATATTTCTGAGTTTAAGATCAAGCTGATAAACAGCAGTAACATTTTTCACAGCCGTTTTTGTTCATACTGTATTTAACCTAGTGTTGCTAATAATTCTGGAGGGCACTGTAAGGCGTTACGTAACAACTAATATACCCTATGGTTACTTTGAGGACAGAGCACAGCCAAACAGTAGAACAGTGCTGGCCGTCTACTTTCACTCTATCCCTTGTTGCATTCATACTTTGAGTTTAAACAAGAATTCCTCCTATCAGATGCTCTTTCACCAAATTTTTGTCAACATTCACACACAGCCCTTTTATTGCCCGTTAGTCCATTGTTTCCCATCTTGATCAGGCACGCTGATTGACACCACCATACACTGCCATATTTGCTTGTTTTTTCTACAGAATGCATATAAGCACCAATCCCTTCACAATTCAACATTGTGAGCATCAGATTTCATGCATTTAAATTAGGATTCACCCCAACATCAATCCTACACACCATGCCTACACACTCTACCTACACACCGTACTTACACACCATGCCTACACACTCTACCTGCACAAAAATCATTATTGAACTAATTAACTTCCGTTACATTTAACTTCTGTTAACTTAAGTCTGCTTACCCCAAAACTTCATAAATATACTTTTAAAACCCTTTAGGGTCTATGCAAATTTTTGCTTCAGTCCAGAGTGGGGAACGAGACCAAATCCAATGCTTGTTGTGCTGAACATCTAGATGCTATTTTCAAAGGCAAAAATATATTTCTCTGCACTAAGATTGCACGCTAATCTCAGGGCTTCAGTTTGAAGGTCAAGAGTGAAAAAAACACCCTTGTATTGTATGCGAGCAACTATTCGTGTGTTGTAAACTTTTGTGACTGGCCAGCAAAGAATGTCTCTCTAGTATCTGTGATCCCATTGGTTGTCTGGTAACCTATGTCTGTGATTGGGTTTTCTCCATTGTCGGTCTCTGAACAGCCCAATAAGGTGTGAATACCTTTGCTTGGAGAGTGAATGAGGTATCGGTTTTCAGGTGAAGAGGAGGGGGCCTTGTAAATCACGGACATTAACCAAAATGCTTCTATTATCAAGAGAAGAACTCGGTCTTTCACAGGAAAACGTATTTAAGTTCTAACATTCGGTAGATATTATGCACAATGTTAGATGTTTAAACTATGAAATCAGCCCTTTTTAACTGTAAAGCAAAGGTTTAGTTTTTGGGTCCTAATGCAAGTCCATAAAAATACCTCAAAAAGCTTATTTTTTTTTTTAATGTTTTTATGTTAGATGTTTTTAGAGCAAAAAACCTTTTTTGTAATAAAAATTAAGGTTCATGTTTATCGCTTCCTTTACATTTTTAACGATTTAACTGATTAACGGTTATCAAAGTTAACTTTTAGGTTAACAGATTAACGGTTAACGGAGTTAACTTTTTGATTAACTGTGCCCAGCTCTGCCTACACACCTGTACCTACGCACCATACAGTACCTACACACTACACCTACACACTTTAAGAGATGTGTGTATTATTGTGAAATGGAGTTTCATATATATATATATATACAGCTCCGGAAAAAATTAAGAGACCACTGCAAATTGAACACTTCTGTTCCTCACTCAACTTTCCTTTTCAACTTTTTTGGAAAGGAAAGAAAAAGGTGCAGTGGTCTCTTAATTTTTTCCGTTGCTGTATATGTATAATCATAATTATATATATATGGTCTCTTAATTTTTTCCGGAGCTGTATATGTATAATCATAATTATATATATATATATATATATATATATATATATATATATATATAATTCGTTGAGAACAAAATGGCATAACAACGGTCAATGGAAACCAAAATCACCAACCGATTGAGGGTTCAACTGGATTCAAACTCACACCAAAAATCAAATTAAACAATTGAAATCACCGGCTGTTCCAACTTGTTCCAACATGTGTACAACTTGTGTACAACTCATAATGTGAGTCAGTGGTGTGTATGGCCCCCACATGCCTGTATGCACTCCCGACAACGTCTGGGAATGCTCCTGATAAGATGGTGAATGGTGTCCTGGGGGATCTCCTCCCAGACCTGGATCAGATCTGCTACATGGTGGCATTGTATGCACCGATACATAACATCTATTGAGGTTCTCAATTGGATTCAGTTTTGGGGAACGTGAGGGCCAGTCAATGGCATCAATGCCTTCATCATCCAGGAACTGCCTACACACTCTGGCCACATGAAGACCCACTGCACCAGCGTACTGTCTAAAAATTTCATCCTGGTACCTAACAGCAGTCAGGGTACTGTTGGCTAGCACGTGGATGTTCTTGCGACCCTCCCAGGATATGCCTCCCTAGACCATCACTGACTTACCCCACCGTCTGTCACGTACTCAGTGTGAACCTGCTCTAATCCGTGTAACGGTCCGTTTCCTGATATCTTCTTCATGCTCTTGAGACTGTACTGGGAGACACAGCAAACCTTCTTGCGAAAGCATGTATGGATGTGCCATCCTGGAGGAGCTGGACTACCTGTGCAACCTGAATGGGCTGCAGGTACCGCCTCATGCAACCAGTAGTGACAAGGACACTAGCAAAACACAAATCTAGAGAATAATCAGTCAGGAAGGATAAGTAGAGAGCAATTGTCTGTGGCCACCACCTGCAAAACCATTCCCTTTTTGGGGGTTGTCTTGCTGTTGCCTCTCCAGTGCACCTGTTCTCACTTTCATTTGCACCCAAACAGGTGACATTGATTTAGCTTGTGGTATATATATATATATATATATATATATATATATATATATATATGTATGTATGTATGTATATAATATACACAGAGTGGGTATAGAAAGTAACCACCCCCTTTCATAATGTTTACCTTCTGTTGCTTTTCAGCCTGAAATGAAAACACATAGAATCAGACTTTTTCCGGCCTTATTCACACACAGTAACCCACAGTATCCAGATGAAAATAAAAGTCTGACAATTAATTGAATTTAAAACAGTAAAATACCCTGGATGGATTGTGGACCGCTCCTGCATGCAGCATATTTCAAGATCCTTGAGAGTCTTAGGTTTGCTTGTGGACTGCACTCTTCAGTTCAGACCACAGGTTTTCAATTGGATTACTGAGACTGAGATGGCGATTATCAAATATTGACTTTGTGGTCCTGCAACAATTTCTGTGTTGATTTTGATGTATGTTTGGGGTCATTGTGCTGTTGAAAGGTCCATCCACAGCCAATTCTCAATCTGCTGGCAGTGGCAACCAGGTTTTGAGCTAAAATTCCCAGTACTTAGAGAAATTCATTATGCCATTGATTATAACAACCCCTAGTAGCAAAACAGCAACAAAACATAAATGATCCACCATCATATTTTACTATTTGTATCAGGTGCTTTTCCTTGAATGCAGTCTTTCATAAGCTCTTTGTTGCTCCTGGTTGAGCGTTTGGTTTGCAATTAACCACATCAATTATATACATAGTGCCTTGCAAAAGTTTTCAAACCCCTGACCAATTCTCTCATAGTGCTGAATTATAAATAGTACTTTAAAATTTAATTCTGTTCAATATCATATTTTTAAACACTGACACCAAAATTATTTTATTGTATTGTGATATTGGTTTTATGTTGGGAAATAGATTTAAGAACTATATAAAAAGTTAAATATGTTGCTTGAATAAGTATTCAACCACTGTTCTGCTAACAAGCGCACAATTACTGTTAACAAATTGATAATCACCCACAGAGTACTCACAGAATGAATGTTTTTCATTTTAATTGGAAATAATCTATGTATTGCGGTCTTTGTGGCTAAGTTAGTAAATGGCTTTGCATGGCGTGTGTAAAGGAAAAATGTTGCTTCTGAATTCTTGCTTTGGCCACCCATATGTGAACTGTATGCCTGCATTGCCTGAGTGAGTTGCTTTGGATGAAATAGCAGAAATACAGTCTCATTGACAGGGAGAAAGTGAAGAACAGTGGTTAGCTGGATCACTGCTCCTGTATTACTTTTACAAAGTAAATAAGATGCATACAAGCCCAATGTAGGATATATTGCAATGAAAAGTTAAAATGGTTACACAAAGCAGAAAATGTATTATTTGTCATGTTTTTCCCTTCAGGGTGATGTGAACGTGAGACAGAACAAGACTGAAACATTGGGACTGCTGGGACCCTGGTCAGTTTCAATGGTCACCCACAGTTTCATTCACCCACATGCACACAGTCAAAACGCCATGTCTCAGTATCAGAATAACTAACAGATCAATACACAACCACCAATTTCAGTGTTTGTTTCAGTTGAGCTGTAATAGAGTAAACATTTCTAGTATATGGGAGAAGTGTTCACATTTCCAGTTTTATAATCAAAGAGGTTTGTTTCAGTGAAATGTCAAATGAGTGGGATGACAGATTGGTGTAGAGATGAAAGTCCTGCCCTGGGCATTGATACATAGAGGGGAATTCCAGCCATCAGAGAAACATTACATTGACCTATGGACAATTATTAAGAAAGCCATGCAGAAGGGTGTTCTTTCCCAAGCAGCCTTGTATTGAAATCTTCAGCAGCGGGTGTGGGAGTAGCAGGGAGAAAGAGAGAAACAGATGGAAATTAGTAGGTGCGGGGTTTCACTGGTTAACCAGCTTTATTTACTTAATAACGTACAATGAGGAAGGGTATGTGACTTACATACCATGGCTAAGAAATGTTCTTGGGCACAACACATTGCAGAACCTAAGGCAGTCAGACCTTAGCTGTGAGGTATTGGCTACATAACACAAACACCTGAGGTATCATGTTGCTATTATCAACTGGTAACTAACATAATTAGAACACAAACTATTGCGTATGTCATATCCATGGTATGATATAGAGTGGCTTTCATCATATTTATTTTTAGAAAGCCCTTTTTAAAACAGCTGTTATAGAAAACCAGCCTGAAACCTCAAAAAGCAAGCAATGTAGAGGCCAAAGCATAAATGCTAAGAACAAGCTCAGTAGAAGCCAGAAACCTGTAAAGAACGCCAGAGAGGAATTAGACTGGCCAGAGAGGAGTTGGCCAGTCCTTATTTGGCTGTATGTGTCTTTTACTTTCTATTTCTCTTTAGCAACACACTATCCGCAAGTAAAGGCATTTTTTGCTAGTACAAGGTCCTAATCAAGTTCTGGATCCACCCTGATGTCATTTCAGGTCCATTCTTTAGCCAGCATTTTTATCGTGTTGGTCACCTAAATGGTCTGCAGTTCCCTATCCGACAGGCAGGTGGCACCTATGTCTCGCCTCTTCTTTTTCTTACCAGTCAGCACCTGCAGAACTGTAAAGTTCCATGACTGAGCTTTGCTTTAGTCTGGGTACAACGCAGTCCAAGTATTTGGACAATGACACAAGTTTTGTTGATTTGGCTCTGTACTCCAGAATTTCGGATTTGAAATCTTACAATGATGATTAACATTAAAGTACAGACTGTCAGCTTTAATAGGTATTTGGAGCATGGAAAAGGACGTGTGTTTGGATAAAGACACTTTACACAGACCTGTGTCCCATAGCCAATAAGAGCTACAATAGAACAATAAGCAAGTAACCATCTTCTTGCAAACAATTTAGGACTTGCTTAGATTTCTATAAATGAAATATTTGTTGGTTTAATTGATGGCTCATTTTTACACACTAATACATTGTTTAAGTGTTACATTGTGATATCACATTCAGAATCATCAAGTCCTTTTATCTTCAACAAACACAATAAAGAGGATGTTGTCAAAGGAAACAAACTCCTCACACATCAAATATTGTAATTTTAATGCAGCTTTATTATAAAATAATGAATTTGCACAGGCAGATAGAAAGTCCACACTGGCCTGACCAGAATGGGCAAATAGTGTGTGGATACTGAGGGGAATAATGTAATTATTTAGATGGTCAGGTCATGGTTGATTTGTCCTTTACGTGATTGAAGGAGACCATTTGCAGGTTGAGTACATCAGAGGAGTAACCCCCCAGGGAGGACAGTGTTCTGTATTCAGTGTTATCGGGATGCTGGTCTGGGGGTCCAAAGTGGGTCCCAGCAGTTGGAGTTGACCGTATTCAGGCTCAAACTCTGATATGATGGTAAGGTTAATGATCTCACACAGACACTGTCCTATACAGGGGCGAGTGGTTAGATCAACAGACCTGCCAATATGTACTGGGTTGGCGGCTGCTGCATCATTCCTGTCTCCTGCCTCTGTGGTTCAGGGCTGACAGGCAGTAGAGGCTGGTCCATGGATGGAGTTCTCAAACTTTTTCGTGTCTGTGTCTGTCTGTCTGTGTTTGTATTAGTATGTTTTCTCTGGCTTCAAAAATGTCCCCAAACTCTAGTTAGACCAGGAAAATGCGCAACTGTTAGAATCTTTTCCTGTCACTATATATTTTTTTGGGGGCAGGGGGTGTTCTTATGTGTCATGTTTAGGGTAAACAGTGTTTGTGTCTGTGTGTGTGTGAGTGTGTGTGTGTGTGACCCCCTAAAGCTGTCTTTCCTCTTCAGATCGAGATGACCTACAGAAAAGCAGGGGGTTGTTGGGAGGTGTCAGGAGGAGGATAGTGTTCTCCAGTGACATCCAGTACTGCAGCTTCTCTTCAACTGAGTGGTCTGTGTGGTCTGAATGGCTGGATGTAGGTCTGGGCCAGCACTGACAGCCATTATCCCCTCCTTCATTACCTGTGAGGCAGGTTAAGGGTGGACCACACAAGAACATCTCCTCAGGGCTGCTGAAGGTCGAGGACTCAGAGGCTAACATAGGCTGAATCTCAAATCTCAAACCATAGTACACTGAAAATAGTATGCTAAAAGTTCCTGGATGGTCTACTATTTCTGGTGGATTTTTGAAGTACGCATCTGTGCATGCATTTTGGGGTAATGGAGACCACAACCCCTTGCACAGTAAAAGAGGAGGGGTTTCCACGATTCTCTCATCTTTTCACTTGACGAAAAAGTCAGTTATGGTCACCTATATTGATCGTTTTTGCATCAGTGTCATTCACGAATGAAAGAAAAACGAACTTTGTTGTGCCATGAAATGAAATCGCTTTGGCAGGGTGAAGTTCGTCTTCAGTCTCAGTAGCAATTGCTCAATTGTAATGACTATTCCAAGTAATAAGTTGATACTACTTGCACTGTGCCAAATACCCCTGTTTCCTAGTCCTTGGCCTATGACTGGCTAATAAGCTGTTAAAACAGCCTGTGGCAAAAGCCATACATTTCAGAGATGCTATTTGTGGTGGAAGTTAACTTAATAAGAAACATTAGTCACTTTAACACAATGCTTAATTGTGTAAAGCTAAATATATTTAGCTTGACACAAAATATTCAAATTTGGTGTGATGTTAATGCGTAAACAAAATGATCTAATATCAAGACGCAATTTTATGATGATGTAGTATCTCCCAATCGCTTATTATATACTGAACAGTGCGTACTTTACCATCATCCACGAAGTATGTACTTATAGTAATATGTAGTATGCGATTTGAGATTCAGCCATGGCCTGTCTGGTGGCCAGTAGCTCTGGTATCTGTTGGTCCTGCTTAGAAGATTGTATAGCTCCGGCAAAATTAAGAGACCACTGCACCTTTTTCTTTCCTTTCCAAAAAAGTTGAAAAGGAAAGTTTTGAGTGAGGACCAGAAGTGTTCAATTTGCAGTGGTCTTTTAATTTTAACCCTTCTGTTCCTCACTCAAAACCTTCCTTTTTGACTTTTTTGGAAAGAAAAGAAAAATGTGCAGTGGTCTCTTCATTTTTTCCAGAGCTGTATGTTAAAAAGCTGGATCCTGTCATTCACATGCCTTCGTCGTCTGCTTGTGTCAGGCCAGGCTGGGGCCAGGAAGACAGGTGGGGCCAGTGTCCGAGAGGCAGACTCCAGAGGGCCTGGCACTGGGCTGACCATTGAGGAAGGCCATTTAGGAAGAGTGCAGTGTTAATGAGCTTCCCATTATGGAATGGCCTATTTAAACTAAAAAGTGCATCATTGTTCATTGTGACATCATGACTTGTTGACAAGGGCAACTGAACAAACCTATTCTGGAATGCAATGTAACAATTTAAAAAAAAGTATTTTGACAATTAGCTTATTTTCATTAACCCATTTGTTTTTTTGATACAATAAATGTCAGTAACATTCATTATTGAGAGAGAGGCTTGACCACACACAGACGTACTTGACAAGAGTTTTAAGTATTATAATATATTTAAGTATCCTAATCAATATTACTAATCTCTATATATTCTGTCTAGGGTTAATGATTTCTATGCAAAGTCTGGGATTTATCAATATGAAGTTTGTTCGTAAATTCATGCAAAGCTACAATGCATACACACAATGCGAAGTGGTGAAATAAGAGAACTGCCTCTGAAACTTTGTTGATGTGGAAAATATATATTTGAAATAATTATGAGAAAACATTGAAATAAAAATTATGAAAACATTTTACATTTCATGCAATGTTTCTAAAGAGGCTACAATATTTTTATTTCATGCAATCTGACCACTTCAGTTAATTTGTAATGATATGACTCCATATTAAATAATAGTTTCTTAAATGATCAGACCACTTCAGTTAATTTGTAATGATATGACTTCATATTAAGTAATAGTTTCTTAAATTAATCTAGCTCCATGTACAAATCTGTTTCCAAAAAACTTGGGACACTTTATAAAATGCAAATGAAAACAGAATGCAATGATGTGCAAATCATTTAATCCCTATATTTAATTGAAAACAGTACAAAGACAACATATCAAATGTTGAACCAGAGAAATTGTATTGTTTTTGGAAACATATGCCCATTTTGAATTTGATTCCAGCAACACCTTTAAAAATGTTGGGACTGGGCCATGTTGTGTTGCATCTCCTTTTCGTTTAAAAACACTGTAAGTGTTTGGGAACTGATGAGGAGACCAATTGCTGTACTTTAGAAAGTGAAATGTTCTCCCATTATTACTTGATATAGGATTTCAGCTGCTCAACATTTCGGGGTCTCTTTTTTTGTATTTTTCGTTTCATAATGCGCCAAATGTTTTCAATGGATGACAGGTTTGGACTGCAGACAGGCCAGTTTAGCACCTGGACTCTTTTACTACGGAGCCATGCTGTTGTAATACGTGCAGATTGCAGAATGTGGTTTGGCATTGTCTTGCTGAAAAAAGCAAGGCCTTCCCTGAAAAAGACGTCTGGATGGCAGCATATGTTGCTCCAAAACTGGTATATATTGTTCAGCATTAATGGTGCCTTCACAGATGTACAAGTCACCCACACCATCACGGATGCGGGCTTTTGAAAACAGTAACTGTAATCCGTTACATTACCAACAAAAATATTATAATCGGATTACAGATACTTTTGAAAAAATGTATGATTACTTTTGGATTACTTCAATTGAAAAATAATAGGTGCGCATAATAATTATGACACGTTGTATGTTTGAGTCTATTATTTAATGTTATAAAAACATCGTTATTTGAACCAAAATATGAATTGCGCGCCTCAGTTGTGTGTGTGATCATCATATATCTTTTTCAAGTTTCAAGGTTTATTATACAAATGCACCTAACAACCCAGCCAGGACGAGTTGCACAGAAGAACTTTTACAGGAATTATTTAATAGATTAGGCAACTATTTGCTAGATAGCTGTAATATGGCGCTGCCTTCAAGATAAAACATTATATGGAATTTATCACGACATTTGAGGAGAAAAGGTGTGTTGGGAAGCACTCTGCCAAAAGATGATTATTTGCATTTGATGCGGCCACATCAACTCCGTCCATACAGGTAGGCCATGTGATTCAGCTTTTCCAATGCCTCTTAATATGAAAGTAATCTAAAAGTAATTCAAAGTAATCAGATTACGTTACTGAGTTTGAGTAATCAAAAAGTTACGTTACTGATTACAAATGTGTACAGGTAACTGCAACGGATTACATTTAAAAAGTAACCTACCACTTCGCATCAGTCCCTCTTGGGGCCCAGAGAAGGCGGTGGCATTTCTGGGTCTTGTTTATATATGGTTTCTTCTTTGCATGATAGAGTTTTAACTTGCATTTGTGGATGCTGCAATGTATTGTGTTCACAGATAATTGTTTTCGGAAATGTTCCTGAGCCCATGCAGTGATTTCCACTACAGAGTCGTGTCTGTTTTTAATGCAGTGTTGCCTGAGGGCCCAAAGATCATGGCCATCCAATACTGATTTTCGGCCTTGTCCCTTGCATACAGTACAGAGATTTTTCCCGGTTTCTCTGAATCTTGTTGAATGATGTTATATACCGTAGGTGATGAGATCTCCAAATTCTTTGCAATTTTACCTTGAGAAATGTTATTCTTAAATTGTTGCACTATTTGCCCATGCAGTCTTTCACAGTGGTGAACCCCTCCCCATCCTCACTTCTGACAGACCCATCCTCTCTGGAATGATCTTTTAATACCCGATCATGTTACTGACCTGTTGCCTATTAACCTAATTAGTAGTGTAATATTCCTCCAGGTTTAGTTTTTTAGCACTACGCAACTTTTCCAGTCTTTTGTTGCCTCTGTCCCAAATTTTTTGAAATGTGTTGCTGGCCTTAAATTCAAAGTGGGCACATATTTTTCAAGAAACAAAAAAATGTCTCAGTTTCAACATTTGATATGTTGTCTTTACTATTTTCCCTACTTTTTTGAAATGTGTTGCTGGTATTAAATTCAATGTGGGCATATATTTTTCAAGAAACAATAAAATGTCTCAGTTTCAACATTTGATAATATTGTCTTTGTACTATTTGCTATTGAATATAGGGTTTAAATGATTTGCACATGATTGCATTCTGTTTTTATTTAAATTTTACGCAGCGTCCAAACTTTTTTGGAAACGAGGTTGTAAAACTGTTTAATTATTATACCAGACTGAGAAAATGGGAACTCGAGTTGGAAGTTGATTCTCCGGTGTAAGATTTAACATACGCTGCAATTTTGAGAGCACATTTTAAGAGACAGGTAGGACCCATTTCCAGAAAGCACTATTTATGTAGATTTTCTTTCTCCATTTTCTTTTATTAAAACAAATTTTAAAAAGGCAAAATAAGACAATAAATGCAATTCCAGTGCATATCCAACTGCCATTTCCCTTGGGCTTAACACAACAGGCACTTTTCAATAGGATCTGTCAGTCTGGCATCACATTTAGGATTATCTCTTCATCCATCTGACAACACTTGTTAAGTAATGACAATACAGTTGACACTAGATGGAGCTATAGCCAATTAATACCCAGTTCCCTTTGAGTCATGAGTAAATGAGGTCTGTGTTGTGCAGAGATATTTCCAGACTTGCATGACGATTTATAAGTCAACAGCAGTCTGGCATATAACTGTTTTCCTTAAACACGTACAAGCATCTTTTGGAACTGTGGGTAAATGTTCTAATAGCAGTGTAAAAATTGCCAGAATGTGAGGTCACGTTCTTGCTTTTGTACCAGGAATGCATATATTAGGTCTACTTTTGCAAAACTTTTAATTAAAATAGCAAATTTTGTAAATTCAAAATTCACTGTTAAAGGTGCAATGTGTAGAATCCTTCCCCTTACGTTTATAAGACCGAATTTTTAACAACGACTCAACTTGTCTCCTCATCCTCTTCCCTTAACGAACAAGACTGGCAATAGTATTATATAGTCCAGGGTGCTTTAGGATGGGGGAGGGGGCGTCAGGCGGG
>JACXGI010001248.1:0-23722 GCA_016801175.1 Esox masquinongy | reverse complement strand
CCTGCAGCCGGGCCTGAGTCAGCCAGATACAATATAAGACAAGTGATATCTAGACAACTGTCACATTTGTTTGATTTTTTATTACAATAATATGGACATGTAGAGCAGTTGTGTTATTTCTACCTGTGAGTAGTAACAAAACAAAATGTGAAAATGTATTCGGTGGTGAATTATTGCAATCCTAACTTTGGGTTACGCCTAAGTCTTTTACAGCATTACGACCATCCAAAACTGTTACACAGCTTTGTTTTGTTCTGGGTTGAGGCCTATACATTAATAGCAGTTGTATTTCTGCTTGCCAATGGAAAGTCTACAAACCAATGAGCAGCCCAGACTTTGTTTTGAATTCATGATTGTGATGGTACTTGAGAATGAATCTTGGACACATTCAAATTTTGGTCTAATCAATCATTTTGATTGTAATTATTTAGTGACTACAAAGAAAGGGTCTTGCTCTACGGAAGGTTTTAAAAGACAAATTTCTGTTCAGTCTGCTTTGACTCAACAGAGGCTGGGTCCTTTGATAAATCGGTTACATTTATTTAGGATATATAAAGTTTTAAGAAAGCAACTACATTTTGGAAAAGTGTAAGCATTTACTGTTTTGCATAAGGCCACAGAATTATGTCTTGGAACTCTGTTATGAAACAGCAAACTGTTTACCAACATATATTCAAGTTACAGTTAAATAATGAAGATGGGCTTAAAGTGCAATCTCTCAGCTTTAGTTTGAGGGTATTCACATCCAAATTGGAGGAAGGGTTTAGGAATTACAGCTCTTTAATATGTAGCCCCCTCTGGAGTTGATTCCAGGTGTGGCATTCGCGTTTGGAAGCTGTTGCTGTGAACCCACAACATGCAGTCAAAGGAGCTCTTATTGCAAGTGAAACAGGCCATCCTTAGGCTGCAAAAAAAACAATCCATCTGAGAGATAGCAAGGAAAATTAGGAGTGGCCAAATCAATAGTTTGGCACATTCTGAGAAAAAAAAGAACACACTGGTGAGCTCTGCAACACAAAAAGGCCTGGACATCCACAGAAGACAACAATAGTAGATGATCGTAGGATCCTTTCCATGGTAAAGAAAAACCCCTTCACAACATCCAGCCAAGTGAAGAACACTCTCCAGGAGGTAGGCATATCATTATTCAAATCTACCATGAAGACAAGACTTCACAAGAGCAAATACAGTGGGTTCACCACAAGGTGCAAACCATTCATAAGCCTCAAGAATAGAAAGGCCAGTTTAGACTGCCAAAAAACGTCTAAAAAAGCCAGCCCAGTTCTGGAACAGCATTCTTTTGGCAGATGAAACTAAGATCAACCTGTACCAGAATGATGGGAAGAAAAAAGTATGGACAAGGCTTGGAACGGCTCATGATCTGAAGCATACCACATCATCAGTAAAACACGGTGGAGGCAGTGTGATGGCATGGGCATGCATGGCTTCCAATGGCACTGGGTCACTAGTGTTTATTGATGATGTGATAGAAGACAGAAGCAGCCGGATGAATTCTGAAGTGTATAGGGATATATTGTCTGCTTAGATTCAGCCAAATTCAGCGAAGTTGATTGGACGGTGCTTCACATTACAGGTGTACAATGACCCAAAATATACTGCGAAAGCAACCCAGGATTTTTTTAAGACGAAGTGGAATATTCTGCAATGGCCAAGTCAATCTCAACCCGACCGAGTATATATTTCACTTGCTGAAGACAAAACTTAAGGCAGAAAGACCCACGAACAAACAACAACTGAAGACAGCTGCAATAAAGGCCTGGCAAAACATCACAATGGAGGAAATCCAACGTTTGATGATGTCCATGCGTTCCAGACTTCAAACAGTCAATACCTGCAAAGGATTCTCGAGAAAGTATTAAAAACGAACATTTTATTTATGATTGTGTAAATTTGTCCAATTACATTTGAGCCCCTGAAATAAGGGGACTATGTATGAAAATGGTTGCAATTCCTAAACATTTCATATGATATTTTTGTTCAACCCCTAGAATCAAAGCTGAAAGTCTGCGCTTCAATTGCATCTCGGTTGTTTCATTTCAAATCCATTGTGGTGGCATACAGAGACAGAATTATGA
Source organism: Esox masquinongy (assembly GCA_016801175.1). Taxonomy (NCBI): domain Eukaryota; kingdom Metazoa; phylum Chordata; class Actinopteri; order Esociformes; family Esocidae; genus Esox; species Esox masquinongy. Next base: position 21,626 of record JACXGI010001248.1, on the reverse strand, counting down.
AAATTGTGTCGGTGTCCAAATATTTCCGGACCTAACTGTATGTCTTCACTATCATGAAGATTTGTGTTAGCTCCTGGAGTAAATGCCTAGGTCTTATCTCAAAGACGTACCTTACTCTTAAGATGTGCAGACAACCTGAAGTAGTGGCATGGTGATATGAACTGACTGGTAGTGCTGGGATTCATTTTGACATTCAGGTATAAGGTGGGTAGTAAGATACTGTTGTGACCTGTTAAATGTCTGTATCTGCCTTAGAGAAGCCTAAGCCTGTCATTAGAAGATATAGGATGAATAATTCATAAGGATTGACCACTGGTCATTAATTGTACTAACAGTCTACTAACTGTTGTCATAGGAAGATCATTGTGAACATTAAGAATTGTCTGGACTGTGATTAGGGTTCACATTTAACTGTCTGGGGGATATAAAACTAATATCAAAATTAAGGTTATGACTAGAGTTGAAACTGGGTGTGGACGTGTTATTTGCATGCGTAAAACATGAAGTTAGGATTATGGTATCTTTCATATACCCCTTAATTACACATCTTCCAATGTAATCAGTTACATTTAATTCCATCATGGATATCAACATACTTTTCTGTGCTTTGTTACATCCCACTGCATAATGTAGGCTACTGTAAATATATCTCACTGAATATGAACATATTCTGTTGCTTAATTGGCATCCTCAGTGATGCAGCCTACTGAAGAAGGATTCCACTGTAAAAGCCTTTTCCCTTTGCAGCTGCACTGCGACACATGCCGATGCAGCACTGCAAGAGTTAACAGCTATCTCACTTGCATTGCGCACATACATGCACACATAGTGTGTAAAGACACTAGACGGGTATGGTGGGCAAAACGCTCAGCCCCAAGACCTCAGGAAAGAACAAAGTGTTTTTCTGACGCAGCTTTAACTTCCTGTGTGATCGAGGGGGGCCTAGTGTGAACTAGGGAGAGCTTAGCTGGGCCAGCCTTGTGATGCACATTGAAGAACACTAAAAAATATTAACACGCTCATGCACACACAAACATATTAACACACACCTGCTCACAGCTGCATGCTCACATGCTCACCGGTTCACGTCATACACTTCTGATTTTCTTTGAGTAGCTACACACTAACTATTTCCCCCTGTTTGCAGAAGAACCTGAGATTAAATTTTGAATCAAACATTAGTAGGTGTCACAGTTCATTCAAAGTTTGAGGTGTATCTGTGTTGAGAGGGTCTGCTAACAGCAATGAAACTGTCTCTCAGTTCACTCTCAGACATTGTTACCTGTCTGGATTCAAGTGCACTGAGACTTACACAAAGTTTGTGTTACATGTGATTACCCTCACCTCCTTGTGATCTAAACCAGTGGGAAAAACCAACATCTAAAATACCCTCTAGGACAAGGGCTTACACTGATTTTGAAGTTGCAGGCCGAGCTATAGTATCCTCATCACAAGACCATGAGCAACCATGAGCCTGACTCTCTACTACTCTACATCCACATACTGTTTAATGCCATGACCTTACAGTATAACATTTTCCAGAGGGAGTAGGTCTATCTTTAGAAGCATCAAAAGCTTTACATTAAATGCCGGGGTGGGGGGTGGGTGGGTTTGGGGGTGTAGATGGCGCAGTCGTCTCAAATGTACTGTTTTTTTAAACATAAAGTTGTTTAAGGGCCACATTTGAGCACATTCTAAAATTGCAATTAACCATAGAAGATTATGCCATTGATTCTTTATTAAAATATAACATGGTATCTCTGTTGACACACATACCAATCAGAAACAAAAAATATAGAATATTTTTTTTCTGATATTTTATGCTTCATTGGATAAGATAGTGGTCAGATGGAGGGAAGAGAGTTTATGTTGAAAGAGCACCGAGCTCGACTCGAACCCATACTGCAGAAGAACATGTGCACCAGAGGCAACAGTTCAGACCACTGAAACACCCTTGATTTCTCTTTGTTACAATCTATGTATGTATATACATTCAAACCAACTACTGGAATCAGTGTCAGATTTATGTCGGAATAAATACTAAATACCACTTTCGCACCCGTATATTAGTGTTACGGTTAATTTTGATTTCAATATCAGCTGAAACCCACTCCAATGCTATCATTACAAATAAATAATCCTCAATACACTGACATTACTGTTTAAACAACATGTAATCGTCGTTTGCTGGAAAATGTACACAAAACAGATCTTCTCCTGTTCTAGACCTTGTGGAGTCCAAAAAAGTTGGCATGATGACTGTGACTCAATAGGTCTGGGTGGGAGACGTTGACATACACCCAGTCCTGCTTCTCCAGCTGCAGCGCAGAGCCCAGGTAACTCCCCGAGGTCCAGACACTCCTACTGAAGGTTGGGTTGCAGAAGCCCTCCCTGCGTGCTTCCATCAGGGTGAGCGGCTTAAGGTTCGCATGCCTCCTCACAAAGACCGTGTGAACCAAAGAGTCTGTAGGGGTGCAGCGATTGGCATCAAACTGCACCCGGGTATATATGTGGTAGAGCCCGGTCTCATTGACCTGCAGACCGCCATCCTGATAGATCACTCCCCCCTGGGAAAAGGCCCGCCCCGCCTTGGGCTCCCAACGCAATGTTTTCTGGGAAACATCCTTGTTAATCCGACCTGCGGGCCACAGAGTATAGATTTAGACTAGATGTTCCAGTCCCTCAGTCAGGGGTGCCCAACAGAGTCCTGCCCACTTCAGCTTACCTATGACGTGTGCTGCCGGTCGGCTAGCTTTCTTTTCTTTGTCTGGATCTGTCCCTGGAAAGACACCGACAAGCTTCTCAGGTGCATGGACCTTGTTCTCAGTGCTATATTCCTGGGAAATGAGAAGAGAGAAATCACACTCAAATACTGCACGTGCAAATACATATATATATATATATATATATATACCATTCAAGTGAGATTTATATACACTAGCCATTTCCGTAGTCATATACATTTAAGATATCCAGTTCACAGAGTTACATGGCATTTCGTGGTTTATGATCAAGATGAAAGTTGTGTTATGAAAGGTGAAACGTCAGCTTTTCTCTGAACGTGTACTTAGATTTGAGTGAAGGATATCCTGTAACAAGACAGGCCTGGTGGCCACAACTCTGAAACGTTCCGGTATGGGCTGAGGTCTTTAAATGTCACTGCTACTTAATAGTCTGCGATGCAGAGGCAGCCAGACAAACTGCACAAATGTAAAAGACAATTTTGACTTTTTTTCCTCCTACCTGTCTCCATCAACTACTCCTTAACACTCCCTCTCTTTCCACTGGTCAGAATAATCATGAAGGCGATAATGAATTGGTAGGAGGCATCTTTTTTTAGGTTCAGAGTTTCTTTCCGTGTTGCAACAATACATTTTATAATGCGTAATGCAGCAGGGGAAACCTGTATAATACCTCAGCTTCAATAATGTGTAAAATTGTTTTAGCCAGAAACAAAAGCAATGAGAATGTTGTGACAGAGAGAGAGTAGCGAACACACACACACACACACACACACACACACACACACACACACACAGACCATCTGGCGAAAAACAGAAACCTGAGAGCAGACTTGGCGCAGGAGAACCCCGGCCAAACAATGAGCAGTACCACCTCACCTGTTGCATTCTGTCCAGCTGTATCTGTAGCTTGTGAATCTGGTAGGCTCCCAGGCCCATTGCCCCAAACATCAGCAGCATCAAAAATAGCAGAGCTAAAGCCAAGCCCCAGGAGCTGCAGCCCCTGGCTCTGACCCGCTCCCTCACCCTTTGTTGGGCAGGAGGGAAGGACCAGCAGGGCACCAGGCCTGGAGGGTGGTCCGATGTCTGTTGACCTCCCCCGCTGTCTACTAGAAACACCTGGGGGTATGGATAACCCTGGGTAGCGCTCATGGTGCAGACCGTGTGTGAGAGAGTGTGAATGTGTTGTCGCAAGAGGAGTGAACTTCTGTCTGAGCATCTATGTCTTCAAAGAATTCAGTTCATGGTGATTAGAAGCCACAGCTTTCACCCACCCACACTGATGTAATTAGCTCAAGCCACTGTCTCAGTCTTTCCGTCCTCTCCTCTTGAAATGAAACTTAGCCAGGTGACTGATGCTGTTGTAGGACAGGTACATTCACAATTTCACATAGATGGGTTTTACTCTGTCACTCTTGTGTCAAAGTGTACATATGCATTTACACTTGCCACAAGCGCTCCAAAACGGGATAATGCATATCATTTTATATTCAACTTTACACATTACACAGCTCTGAGGATATTTTATACAAATTTAAAAACAAATGTTTAAGTTGTGTCTGACTTTGCAGGATATATCAGTCAAAAGGACAAAATGGTAATGTTTATATATAAATATATATATATATATATATATATATATATAAAGTACCAGTCAAAACTTTGGACACACTTTTGACTGGTACTGTATATTTTAAGTCCTTTTAATTGATCTCCAAGCTTTTTGACACTTCAAACTGTCTCAGAATTTTAACATTCAGTAATTTAGCAGACACTTCAGGAAGAGCACATTTTTTGTACTCTTCCCTCATGGGGAGGAAAGTATTAACCTTGGTGTTGCACCACGCTTTACCGACGGAACCACCACCTCCCTCTCGATCTCTTTGTGGGGTCTTTGCACAGTGCAGTATGATAGAGAGGAAGTGGAGTGTAGCTGACCTCCACCCTTCCAACCAACTTCTATATCTAAGCATGGGACCAGAGACAAGATGGCCTAGAAATAATTATTGAGAAAACCCTTCTGCCAACCTGATTGCCCTAGAAGTTCTTTGAATCTGGTAGGGAAGTACGACCAGCATACAAGTCTGACTTCAAGTTCTGTAAATGCTTAACAATACCTCAAAATGATGCTGATGAAATGCCTGCACTACAGAGCAATCTGCAGGACAGCAACAGTTATTGCTTTTGGAGAGATTGGGGGAACTGCTGTTTTTGTCACTTGTACAAGTAGAATAAAAGATTAGAATAAAAAAAAGAAGCTACACCAGGAGCCCAAACATTGACCACTATTTTCATATTAGTTGTTTTTCAGAGCTGATCTGATCGCTTGAAGCCAATTACTAGAAAAGGTAAGGATATGGTTGCCGAAGCAGACATACTTTTGCATGTGTTTATATATATTTATGTTGGTAAACAGTGATGCAGCAGAAAATTTGAATGATATGAAAGTTTCAGAAGTACACAGACACTTCATAGTGGGAGGTAGACATTGCCACATGAAAAACATGAGGCACCTTTTCAAGTCTGCTTTCATCCGGAGTCTGCAGCTCTGTGTGAGAACAGTGTTTGAGGAAGTTTTTGGTGTGAGTGCACGTGGTCTAGCCAAGTGAAGGGAGGCATCACCTTGAACCAGAAACCCTTTAGCCCTCAAAAATGTGCTCACCTGGGTTTACAGGGACTCTACACACCCTTGCGCTGCCCATTTCCAGTTTGGTTTCCATCAGTGTGGTCTCCTAGCTCTGGTTATTACTGAGCTATCAGGCTGACTGCAATATTTGCCCATTGTGGGTCTCCATCAAATGATTGTCTAACACAGCAAAATTCAAGCTTTCCAGAAGAGCATATATTTATACAGTTTTGAGCATATTAACACAGATAAAAACAAGAAAGAAAGACTAGCCAAGCCTAGTTTGGCTGGGCCGCAAATATAAGTGATTGTGGTGAACAAGGGAGGGAGCTTGAAGAGCAGCTATTTATGGGCCAATGCCCATAAAGCTTTCTTGTGTGAAGTGGCCAATACTCTGTTGCTGAACTAATCTGAAACCTGTATGGTATAGAATGCCATTTGCAAATCAAAAATGTACATTTAATGTGTTAAATTAGAAATGACTGTAGATGGCTAGCTAATAGCTATAGAGCACCTGTAATGGAAACAATGACCGTTAACTAGTTATTTTCGATATTGATAATTTTGAATAAATTATTATTTTATTCATTATATATTTTGATAATGATTTGGTTTCAGGTTACTGTATTCACTTGTTCTATCAAAACAGTTGAATTTAAAAACAGACAGAAGAGGAACAGAAATGAAGAGATTAATTGCCTGTATTAACTCTAAAAACATTGGTGGTGGGAAATAATATGTACACTACTTGTTTACATAATATATTTTTGTTGATCAAGCGCAATAGTTGGGAGAGAGCAAAATGTTTTATTGCCCTCACTCTAACCTGCTCTTCCTGAGTGAGCGAGCACCGTTTCAAGTCACACAGTCTAACATTTCAGTCTAACATTTTCACAGTCTAACATTTTCAATTTCATAATTTGTTTTGTCCCTGGCAGGATTCAATACCCAGTCTCCTGTATTTAACAATGGGCGAACTGTTGGTCTATGCAGTCCGGCAGCAAAATATATAGATAGTAAAAATCATTATTTGTCCTTTAAAATTTAAATACATTTATGGTCTGCTTTTTTGTTCCCTTTCTTTGCATATGACTATCTAATTCACGTTATACAATTGTTGATAGTACAAAAGGGTTTGTGGTATTAATTGTCTGACTTTGCATTTGTTCACTGTTATTAAATCAAAATGAATCGTTGTGGTTTGTGGGGGGTGATATGACCTTAACTCCTCTCAACTGTGTAATTCTCCTCTCCACTCCTCTCAACTGTGTAAAGGTTTCCATGAAACACTTGATAATTTGCATGCTAGTGCTCATGGAAGCGTTGGTTCTTGTTAAGGAGTGACAGTGAGGCAGACAGGCAGTGGTAAACTGAAAAGGCATCATACAAACCTCACAGTGGTGAGATCATTTCGGTACCGTTAGTCAGCTAAGATTACTAGTTCAGATGTTGGTACCCCTACACATGCTACAAGAGAGAACCTCAGTAGATATTCATATGTGGCAGAAAGTTGGGTATGTATAAAGCGGAGTGGATTGTGAAAGTCAACACAACCCTATTCAAAGAGTGTCCCTGATTTGTGTCACAACTGAGAATGGTTTAAGTGAGAAATATTTAAAACCTCCTGGAAAGCTGTGGGTGAGGGCTTACCAGCCAACCGTTTTTTACAAAAGCCCTTTTGGTGTTTCTTTGGAATTGTTTAATTTTTATATTTACAATGTAGTCATTTAGCAAACAGTAATCCAGATCAACTTAAATTTAGTCTCTGGAGGAAATCAAATGATATTCCACATGAACAAGTCAGCATTTCATTTACAGTGGATATAAAAAGTCTACACACCCCTGTTAAAATGCCAGGTTTTTCTGATTTAAAAGAATGAGACAAAGATAAATCATGTCAGAACTTTTTCCACTTTTAATGTGACCTATAATGTGAACAATTCAATTGAAAAACAAACTGAAATCTGGGAGAAAAATGAAAAATAAAAACCTTACAATAACCTGGTTGCATAAGTGTGCACACCCTCTTATAACTGGGGATGTGGCTGTGTTCATAATTAACCAATCACATTCAACTCATGTTAAATAGAAGTCATTACACACCTGCCATCATTTAAAGTGACTCTGATTAATCACAAATAAAGTTCAGCTGTTCTAGTAGGAGTTTCCTGACATTTTCTTAGTTGCATATCAGAGCAGAAGCCATGGTCCGCAGAGAGCTTCCAAAGCATCAGAGGGATCTCATTGTTGAAAGATATCAGTCAGGAGAAGGGTACAAAAGAATTTCCAAAGCATTAGATATACCATGGAACACAGTGAAGACAGTCATCATCAAGTGGAGAAAATATGACACATCAGAGACATTACCAAGAACTGGACGTCCCTCCAAAATTGATGAAAAGACGAGAAGAAAAGTGGTCAGGGAGGCTTCCAAGAGGCCTACAGCAACATTAAAGGAACTGCAGGAATTTCTGGCAAGTACTGGCTGTGTGCTACATGTGACAACAATCTCCCGTATTTTTTATATGAATGGGCTATGGGGTAGGTTTGCAAGATGGAAGCCTTTTCTTACAAAGAAAAACATCCAAGCCCGGCTGAAGTTTGCAAAAACAAACATCAAGTCCCCCAAAAGCACGTGGGAAAATGTGTTATGGTCTAATGAAACCAAGGTTGAACTTTTTGGCCATAATTCCAAAAGGTATTTTTGGTGCAAAAACAACACTGCACATCACCCAAAGAACACCATACCCACAGTGAAGCATGATGGTGGCAGCATCATGCTTTGGGGCTGTTTTTCTTCAGCTGGAACCGGGGCCTTAGTCAGGGTGGAGGGAATTATGAACAGTTCCAAATACCAGGCAATTTTGGCAGAAAACCTTCAGGCGTCCGTTAGAAACATGAAGATGAAGAGGAAATTCACCTTTCAGCACGACAACGACCCAAAGCATACATCCAAATTCACAAAAGCATGGCTTCACCAGAAGAAAATTAACGTTTTGGAATGGCCCAGCCAGAGCCCAGACCTGAATCCAACTGAACATCTGTGGGGTGATCTGAAGAGGGCTGTGCACAAGAGATGTCCTCGCAATCTGATAGATTTGGAGCGCTTTTGCAAAGAAGAGTGGGCAAATATTGCCACATCAAGATGTGCCATGCTATTAGTTTCCTACCCAAAAAGACTGAGTCTTGTAATAAAATCAAAGGTGCTTCAACAAAGTATTAGTTTAAGGGTGTGCACACTTGTGCAACCAGGTTATTGTGAGTTTTTCATTTTTTATTTTTCCCCCTCAAAGATTTCAGTTTGTTTTTCAATTAAATTGTTCACGTTATAGGTCACATTAAAGGTGGAAAAAGTTCTGACATGATTTATCTTTGTCTCATTCTTTTACATCACAAGAACCTGGCATTTTAACAGGGGTGTGTTGACTTTTTATATCCACTGTATTTCAGATGTCTTTGTTGTGGCCTTATGTTTGAAACCTAATTTTCCTAATAGCTACTTGCGCACATTTCGTCTTGAGGTGACAGAAGAGGTTTGTGATATTACCAGAACTTTTGCCAAATATTTTTGCAGATAGGTGGTTTCTGCTAATGGTTCAACTTTTTGAATTAAAGCTATATCCAGACAATGGAGGAAGCCCCCTTCATTTTAACTTGTTCTTGATTGTGTGGTTGAGGAACAGAGGGCTATCCATCTCTGCGTGCACAGAGGGTAACTCTACTAATGAACTCCCATTGTTTAAAAAAAGAAATGCATACAGGCGAAAATTAATGGGGGTGAGAATTGTTCATGTATATTAATTTTGGAGGTGGATGAAATATTTAGTGCTAAGGGGTAACACCCTAATTTATGAGGTTCAAATCTCTCTGTGAAAAAAACATTTTCAAGAACTAGCTCAAAGGCTGCTGCATTTAGAGTTGCAACTATGTCACAACTCAGAACTTGCTAAAAGCGTTGTTCAGAGCAGTTATTCAACTCTGGTTGTGGGAGATGAAACATTAAATATCATCTCTTTCTATTAAGTGACTGATTCAGACCTTTGACACCAGATGAGGGCAATTACCAGGAAGGAATTACCAGGAAGGAAAAATAAGTATTTCTTGTTTACTTAAGATAAGATTTTGTCCTCATACCAACAAAATGTTGTTTTACTCAGCATCCTCAAATTATTTTCTTCTCTGCTTGCAACAGAAATACAAAAAAAAGTGCAAAACCAAGCACTTTTTTGGGGCTTGGTTTTGGGGCTACTGCGGGATTGTTGAGTGAACCACACATTTCAACATCAAGAGAAGTCAAGCAGCCCTTCTCCAAACAAGCCAACCAGCAAAAGGCCAGCCCCAGCCCTTTCTAATTCTTTCGAATTCCCTGGACTGCTGTGCAAATCTTACTTCCTGAATAACTTAAATTAAATTATACAATACCAGTATATTCTCCTCTTCCTCCACGATCTGTGCACCTACCTTGGATCAATAGCCATGCTTCTGTGGAGGTAGTAGTGAAGGGTTAGATCAGAGTATGTGCCCTGTAGGTAATCTCTGACAGCAGCCTTGATGTCACAGACTGTAGGCGACTCTTCATCTTATGGTATCATCTATTTCAGGACCATGGTTTTCAGAGCAAGATCTTTGAGATTTACGGTTTCAGTGCTCATTAGGGCTGTCAAGAGGTTTTAGTGGTTTAGAATTTGAATGACTTCTCATGCCCCTCTCATACCATGGTCAGGCAAGGTGATGGTGTATTTGACAAGATGATGGTTTCTTGAACAAGGTGATGGTGTCTTTGACAAGGTGATGGTGTCCTTGACAAAGTGATGGTGTGTATGACAAGGTGATGGTGTGTATGACAAGGTGATGGTGTGTTTGACAAGGTGATGGTGTCTTTGACAAGGTGAAGGTGTCCTTGGCAAAGTGATGGTGTATTTGACAAGGTGATGGTGTCTGTGACAAAGTGATGGTGTGTTTGTTAAACTGATTGTGTGTTTGACTATGTGATGGTGTCTGAAGAAAGTGATGGTGTCTTTGAAGAAAGGGACTGTGTCTTTGAGGAGATGATGGTGTCTTTGACAAGGTGATGGTTTCTTTGACAAGGTGATGGTGTGTTTGATATGGTGATGGTGTCCTTGACAAAGTGATGGTGTCTGACAAGATGATGGTGTCTTTGGAATGGTGATGGTGTCTTTGGAAAGGTGATTGTGTCTTTGACAAGGTGATGGTGTCCTTGGCAAAGTGATGGTGTGTATGACAAAGTGATAGTGTGTATGGCAAGGTGATGGTTTCTTTGACAAGGTGATGGTGTCTTTGACAAAGTGATGGTGTCCTTGACAAAGTGATGGTGTGTATGACAAGGTGATGGTGTGTTTGACAAGGTGATGGTGTCTTTGACAAGGTGAAGGTGTCCTTGGGAAAGTAATGGTGTGTTTGACAAGGTGATGGTGTCTGTGACAAAGTGATGGTGTGTTTGTTAAGGTGATGGTGTGTTTGACTAGGTGATGGTGTCTGAAGAAAGTGATGGTGTCTTTGAAGAAAGGGACTGTGTCTTTGACAAGGTGATGGTGTGTTTGACAAGGTGATGGTGTCTTTGAAGAAAGTGATGGTGTCTTTGACAAGGTGATGGTGTCTTTGACAAGATGCTGGTGTCTTTGACAAGGTGATGGTGTGTTTGACAAGGTGATGGTGTGTTTGACAAGGTCATGGTGTCTTTGAAGAAAGTGCTGGTGTCTTTGACAAGATGATGGTGCCTTTGACAAGGTGATGGTGTCCTTGACAAAGTGATGGTGTGTTTGACAAGGTGATGTTTGATATGTACTAAAGGGACTTTGTAATATCTCTTGAGCACATTTAGAAAATGCTGAAACCCTCTAGTCTAAACCACAGACTACAGGATCATATTCGCAGCTATAAAAACACCTATCACTCTTGTAGTTTCTTTAGCCTGGTCAGACTCGGCTGATAAGGGCTGCTTAAAAGCAATTGGGACCAATTATGTTGTGTGCAAAGCTTGTCATTTTAGAACAACAGCCTAATGGTTTTTTTTTACGGCTGCTTCAGATTTATTCAGTGTAGCTAGCTATTTACTTAATTGTTTTTTAAATACAGTTAGGTCCGGAAATAATTGGATACTGACAAGTTTTATTTTGGCTGTTTACCAACATATATTCAAGTTACAGTTAAATAATTAAACTGCTTAAACTGAAGTACATCAGCTTTAATTTGAGGTTATTCACATCCAGATTGGAGCAAGGGTTTAGGAATTACAGCCCTTTAATGTGTAGCCTCCCTCTTTTTCAAGGGACCAAAAGTAATTGGACAATTGACTCAAATGCTGTTTCATGGACAGGTGTGGGCAATTCCTTTGTTATTTCTTCATCAATTAAGAAGGTAAAAGGTCTGAAGTTGATTCTAGGTGTGGCATTCACATTTGGAAGCTGTTGCTTATGAACCCACAACATGCGGTCAAAGGAGCTCTCAATGCAAGTGAAACAGGCCATCCTTAGGCTGTAAAAAAGAAAAATCCATCAGAGAGATAGCAGAAACATTAGGAGTGGCCAAATCAACAGTTTGGTACATTCTGAGAAAAAAAGAACGCACTGGTGAGCTCTGCAACACAAAAAGGCCTGGACGTCCACAGAAGATAACAGTGGTGGATGATCGTAGGATCCTCTCCATGGTAAAGAAAAGCCCCTTCACAACATCCAGCCAGTGAAGAACACTCTCCAGGAGGTAGGCATATCATCCAAGTCTATCATAAAGAGAAGACTTAACAAGAGAAAATAGAGAAGGTTCACCACAAGGTGCAAACCATTCATAAGCCTCAAGAATAGAAAGGCCAGGTTAGACTTCGCCAAAAAACATCCAAAAAAAGCCAGCCCAGTTCTGGAACAGAACTTTGGACAGATGAAACTAAGATCAAACTTTAACAGAATGATGGGAAGAAAAAATATGGACAAGGCTTGGAACGGCTCATGATCCAAAGCATACCACATCATCTGTAAAACACGATGGAGGCAGTGTGATGTCATATATGGGCATGCATGGCTTCCAATGGCACTGGGTCCCTTGTGTTTATTAATGATGTGACAGCAGACAGAAGCAGCTGAATGAATTCTGAAGTGTATAGGGATATATTGTCTGCTCAGATTCAGACAAATTCAGCAGAGTTGTTTGGACGGCACTTCCCTTTAGAGATGGACAATGACCCAAAACATACTGCGAAAGCAGCCCAGGAGTTTTTTAAGGCAAAGCAGTGGAATATTCTGCAATGGCCGAGTCAATCACCTGATCTCAACCTGATCAAGCAGGCATTTCACTTGCTGAAGACAAAACTTAAGGCAGAAAGACCCATAAACAAATAACTGAAGACAGCTGCAGTAAAGGCCTGGCAAAGCATCACAAAGGAGGAAACCCAGCGTTTCGTGATGTCCATGCGTTCCAAACTTCAAGCAGTCATTGCCTGCAAAGTATTCTCAACAAAGTATTACAAATTAACATTTTATTTATGACTGTGTTAATTTGTCCTATTACATCTGAGCCCCTGAAAAAAAGTATTTGATCCCCTGCTGATTTTGTACGTTTGCCCACTGGCAAAGAAATGATCAGTCTATAATTTTAATGGTAGGTTTATTTGAACAGTGAGAGACAGAATAACAACAAAAAAATCCAGAAAAACGCATGTCAAAAATGTTATAAATTGATTTGCATTTTAATGAGTGAAATAAGTATTTGATCCCCTCTCAATCAGAAACATTTCTGGCTCCCAGGTGTCTTTTATACAGGTAAGGAGCTGAGATTAGGAGCACACTCTTAAAGGGAGTGCTCCTAATCTCAGCTTGTTACCTGTATAAAAGACACCTGTCCACAGAAGCAATCAAACAATCAGATTCCAAACTCTCCACCATGGCCAAGACCAAAGCTTGTCCAAGGATGTCAGGGACAAGATTTTAGACCTACACAAGGCTGGAATGGGCTACAAGACCATCGCCAAGCAGCTTGGTGAGAAGGTGACAACAGTTTGTGCGATTATTCACAAATGGAAGAAACATAAAAGAACTGTCAATCTCCCCCGGTCAGGGGCTCCATGCAAGATCTCACCTCGTGGTGAGGAATCAGCCCAGAACTACACGGGAGGATCTTGTCAATGATCTCAAAGCAGCTGGGACCATAGTCACCAAGAAAACAATTGGTAACACACTACGCCATGAAGGACTGAAATCCTGCAGTGCCTGCAAGGTCCCCCTGCTCAAGAAAGCATGTACAGGCCTGTCTTAAGTTTGCCAATGAACATCTGAATGATTCAGAGGAGAACTGGGTGAAAGTGTTGTGGTCAGATGAGACCAAAATCGAGCTCTTTGGCATCAATTCAACTCTCCGTGTTTGGAGGAGGAATGCTGCCTATGACCCCAAGAACACCATCCCCACCATCAAACATGGAGGTGGAAACATTATGCTTTGGGGGTGTTTTTCTGCTAAGGGGACAGGACAACTTCACCGCATCAAAGGGACGATGGACAGGGCCATGTACCGTCAAATCTTGGGTGAAAACCTCCTTCCCTCAGCCAGGGCATTGAAAATGGTTCATGGAGAGGTATTCCAGCATGACAATGACCCAAAACACACAGCCAAGGCAACAAAGGAGTGGCTCAAGAAGAAGCACATTAAGGTCCTGGAGTGGCCTAGCCAGTCTCCAGACCTTAATCCCATAGAAAATCTGTGGAGGGGGCTGAAGGTTCAAGTTGCCAAACGTCAGCCTCAAAATCTTAATGACTTGGAGAAGATCTGCAAAGAGGAGTGGGACAAAATCCCTCCTGAGATGTGTGCAAACCTGGTGGCCAACTACAAGAAACGTCTGAGCTCTGTGATTGCCAACAAGGGTTTTGCCACCAAGTACTAAGTCATGTTTTGCAGAGGGGTCGAATACTTATTTCACTCATTAAAATGCAAATCAATTTATAAAATTTTTGACGTGTTTTTCTGGATTTTTTTGTTGTTATTCTGTCTCTCACTGTTCAAATAAACCTACCATTAAAATTATAGACTGATCATTTCTTTGTCAGTGGGCAAACGTACAAAATCAGCAGGGGATCAAATACTTTTTTCCCTCACTGTAAATGGTTGCAATTCCTAAACGTTTCATAAGATATTTTTGTTCAACCCCTTGAATTAAAGCTGAAAGTCTGCACATCAATTGCATCTTGGTTGTTTCATTTCAAGTCCATTGTGGTAGCGTACAGAGCCAAAATTATGAAAATTGTGTCGGTGTCCAAATATTTCTGGACCTAACTGTATAGTAATTCAGGTTAACGTGCAAACTGTAAAGAGCACCAGCGGAAAATGGTCCCTCTAATGATACAAAACAGACAGCCATCTCCCAACATCTGCGTTACGAAAAGAAACAAAAGTATTGTAATTGTTTCAAAATTCATCTGGAATGAAAACAACTTTGTCTAAACACATCAGAAGTGAGCAGTTTCTTGTGAAAAAGATCCCTATCAGTTCAACTTTACAACAGGACGTTACTGTGTCTTGAAAGTGTTTGCATGCGCCACTAGAAACAGTTCATTAAGTATTTTTCAGCACTAACATTCCCCCTCAAGAAAACAATGAACAGTGGTCTAGGCCGAGCATAAGAAGGAAACATACTCAGGTTTTCATTGTGTGATGAAGACATGCTATAATAATTGTGTAACATACCCTTTTTAACATCGTAATCAACCTGTCAACTAATCACCAGGCCCTTAATGGCTTGAGTCAAGTGCGCTAGATAAGGGTTACAACAAAAGTGTGAGATGTCTTTAGGAGCGGTTTGAGAAGCCCTGCAATATTGAACTCCCTAACGACATCTCACTGGGGGACTGTGCTCGTATATTAATACCAGTTTTTTTGTTCAGAATTATCATAAAATAATTGTCAATTCAAATCTTTAAAATTAGTTCATTCCCCTCTAACTTCCTGATGTACAAAATTAGTATCACATGGCTTATCATTTTGCCATAATCTGCTGTTGATCTCTTCATCTTGTATTTGCTTATAGTGTTTCCGTAATAACTCTTCCTCTAAAATCATACATCTGCCTGATAATTTGAACCCTTTAAACATGTTTCTGCATATTTGCCATTAGTGTCACAAAACAAAAATGTACATGATTTAATTTAAAGGCAGCACAATGTGAACACTGTGCAGGACTGGTCTTTCACTTTCAAATGTAGATGAAGTGATGTGGTAACAGCATTGTCTGTGGTAATGAGAATGAGTGCACTGTGTACTGTGATGCAAAGCATCAGTGGAAAATCTAATCTTAACCAAGCGGACATTTTGCTCAAAGACACAAATATAATGACTTTGTGCAAAACAATGGCTCTCAAAAGTATTCACCCACCTGGAACTTTCCACGTTTTATTGAGTCAATTAAATCAAATGGATTTAATTAGGAATTTCTGCACCGATCAACACAAAACAAATCCCTAATGTTGAAGTAAAAAATAAAATACACAAATTGTTCCAAATTATTTACAAATACATAACAGAAAATAAATGATTGAAAAAGTATTCAACCCCTTATTTGGTATTTGGTAGAGACACTTTTGGTAGCTGGGCCTCTCAAAGATATTCACAGAATTTCACAGGCGTTGTCTTGGCTGTGTTCTTTAGGTTGTTGTCATGCTGAAAGATGAATCTTCACCTGGATCTGATGTCCTGTGTGCTCTGGATGTGCTTAGGTTTAACTGAAACTGAGAAGCCTCCCCACAACATGATGCAGTCACCACCATGCTTCACAGTAGGATGTGCAGGGCTAAGCTTGTGCCAAACATAGTGCTTAAAAAAGTGTCTATATTGGCCCTCAGTGCATGGAATCTTCTTCCAATCTCCCTCATCCATTCTGGCAAACCGTAGCTGAGGTTTGATATGAGTTTTGCCACTCTCCCATAAAGGCCACATTTGTGAAGCACCCAGCTACTGTTGCAGTATGCCCAGCCGTGGAAGACTAACTCCTTTAGAGTTGCCATAGGCCTCTTATGGCCTCCCTGACTAGTGCCCTACTCCCCTAGATACTCAGTTTTCGAGGATACCCTGTTCTGGAATGATTAACAGTTGTGCCATATTCTCTCTATTTCTTAATAATGGAATTTATTCTGCTCTAGGGAAAATTCACTGATTTGGCAATGTTGTTATATCCAACCCGACTATTGCTCTTGAAGAACCTTATTCCAAATTTTCTTTTAATGTTAGTTTGTCATCATGGTGTAGTTTTTGTTAGGAATTGTACTAACCAACTGTGGGACCTCCTGTCTTCCAGAGACGGGTGTATTCATCTGAGATCATGAAATTATGCGGAAAAACCTTAATTGCACCCAGATGGACTCCATTCAACAAATTACCTGACTTCAAAAGACAACAGGTTGGACCACATCTCATTCCAGTGTATTAAAACAAAGGGGGTGAATACAAATGCAATTCAATATTTTCTGTTTTATATTTGTAATTAATTCAAAAGAAAATGTGCAGATGTTGTTTTTACTTTGACATGTACAGCCCTGTTTCCAAAACAGTTGGGATGCAGCATAAAATGACAATAGAAACAGAATGCAATGATGTGCAAATTAGTTACAGTGGATAAACAATGAGATCCCTCTGATGCTTTAGAAGCTCTCTGTGGACCATGGCTTTTGCTCTGATATGCAACTAAGAAAATGTCAGGAAAATCCTACTAGAACAGCTGAACTTTATTTGTGATTAATCAGAGCCACTTTAAATGATGGCAGGTGTGTAATGACTTCTATTTAACATGAATTTGAATGGTGATTGGTTAATTCTGAACACAGCCACATCCCCAATTATAAGAGGGTGTGCACACTTATGCAACCAGGTTATTGTAAGGTTTTTATTTTTCATTTTTCCCCCTCAAAGATTTCAGTTTGTTTTTCAATTGAATTGTTTACATTATAGTTCACATTAAAGGTGGAAAAAGTTGTGACATGATTTATCTGTCTCATTCTTTTACATCACAAAAACCTGGCATTTTAACAGGGGTGTGTAGACTTTTTATATCCACTGCATCCCTATATTTAATTGAAAATAGTACAAAGACAACATATCAAATGTTGAAACTGAGAAATGTTGTTTTTGGAAAAATACATTTTTAATATGATGCCCGCAACACACTTCAAAAAAGTTGGGACAGGGACATGTTTACCACTGTGTTGCATAACCTCTTCTTTTACAATACTCTGTAATCATTTAGGAAGTGAGAAGACCAATTGCTGTAGTTTTGAAAGTGAAATGTATGCCCAATCTTGCTTGAAATAGGATTGCAGCTGCTCAACAGTTCTGGGTCTCCTGTGTCATATTTTTCATTTCATAAAGCACCAAATGCCTTCCATGGGTGAAGGTCTGGACTGCAGGCAGACCAGTTTAGCACCCAGACTCCTATACTATGGAACCATGCTGTTGTAATACATGCAGAATGTGGTTTGGCATTGTCTTGCTGAAATAAGCAAGGCTTTCCCTGAAAAAGACTGCATCATCTGGATGGCAGCATATGTAGTGATGTCCACTACAGAATCATGTCTGTTTTTAATGCAGTGACCGAAGATCACAGCCATCCAATATTGGTTTTCAGCCTTGTCCCTTGTGTAGAGATTTCTCCAGATTCTCTGAATCTTTTAATTATATTATCGACTGTAGATGATGAGATCCCCAAACTCTTTGCAAATTTACATTGGGAAACATTATTCTTAAATTGTTGTACTATTTGCCTGCGCAGTCTTTCACAGAGTAGTGAACCCCTCCCCATCTTTAGTTCTGAAAGACTCATCCTCTCTGGGATGCTCTTTTTATACCCAATCATTTTACTGACCTGTTGCCAAATGACCTAATTAGTTGCAAGATTTTCCACCAGGTTTTTTTTTTTTAGCTTTACACAACTTTTCCAGCCTTTTGTTGCCCCTGTCCCAGCTTTTTTGAAACGTGTTGCTGGCATCAAATTCAAAGTGGGCATACATTTTCCAAGAAACAATAACATTTCTCAGTTTCAACATTTGATATGTTGTCTTTGTACTATTTTCAATTAAATATAGGGATAAATGATTTGCACATCATGGCATTCTGTTTTTCTTTACATTTTACACAGAGTCTGTAGTTATGGTTGATCAGGGGCAAAAACTCCCAATTCAATCGATTTCATGTTGCAACACAACAAAATGTGGAACAGTTTCGGTGGTGAATATTTTGTGGGGGAAAACCAACGTGTCCCTTCATCTCTTTGCGTCCTACTTCTCAGGGGAATCAAGGCTGAATGATGGGACACGGGCGCAGGCTGCGTGATCTCCAGTAACTGTGTTGATTAACCCGGGCACCTCACCACCATCACGTCAGCCTAACCAAAGACCCTGTTTCTGGGTTCCTAGTTACTACTTGTCTTCTCTCTAATACGCCTCTGTTTCCCAGAAGTGTCTCACTGACAGAGTACCCATCGGGTGGGCCCGTGGGCTGTGTCAACGCTGCATCCGAACAGGCAAACTGAAAGACAACCACTCTGCTGAGTCAGCATATCTTCTTCAAACGAGGTGTCAGCAGCACAGAGCTGCCGAACTGCGGTAGTGACTGAAACCGACACGCCAGACTGACAGCTAAATCTCTACTGAAATGTAGAACACCACATTGTCACCATCTCCTCCACCGGTCAGCTGCTCTCTTTGTTTTATGTTCTAAATCAGGGGTCTCCAACTGATTATCACTTTTTTTTTAAAACTTTGCAAGTTGCTCTCTTTGTGTTGCTTTTCGCATCTGCAACTTCTCCTTTGGTCCTTGGTGTACAAGAGAAAGTTCTGCAGTTTTCTGACAATATACTTAGGGGCCCTGTTTTTGCCTGAATTCTGGTTGACAATTATTAACATAGAAGAAAATCGGGATGAGTCCACATCAATAAGTAAATCAAATCAGGCACATTTTTCTTCCAATGTAATCATGTTATCTGAACCTTTACAAGTACTTCAAGCAAAATAGAAATGTGCCAGTCTTTGAATAATCTGTAGCCTTTTGCTAATGCTGTTTCATACAAATCAGAAATAACAGATACAAATGGACTTACTCATGATATAGTACCAGGTAATTCTACTTCCCAAAATAAAAGATATCATCCCATCATCAAAATGGGCTAAATGTCTGCAACACCAATTATGAATGGCTCTTATACATTTAAGCCACGTTGAAGTTGTTTTTTATTCTGAATTGAAAAAATACACTAAGAAAAGAAACAACGTGCCATTCAGACAAAGGGTTTAAGGTAGAACTGACAAGAAATGGAGCAGAGAATGTTCCAGGGAGGCAGATGGAGTCATTTCATGTGTTCTCCTCCTCATCTGAGGATGTTCCAGGGAGGCAGATGGAGTCATTTCACGAGTTCTCTTCCTCATCTGAGGATGTTCCAGGGAGAAGATGGAGTCATTTCACGAGTTCTCTTCCTCATCTGAGGATGTTCCAGGGTGAAGATGGAGTCATTTCATGTGTTCTCTTCCTCATCTGAGGATGTTCCAGGGAGGCAGATGGAGTCATTTCATGTGTTCTCTTCCTCATCTGAGGATGAGTAGCAGCATAGTTCCACTACATGCCCTGTCCGTTCCTCATCCTTAACCACGCAATGGATGACTTCTGTCCTGGCACAGTCTAGCCCCTTTCCCCCTGTACTGCACTGATTCTGTGCAGCAATTGCTTGTCCAAGAGGAGAGCTTTGGAGGTTGGGTAGCCCAGAGAGAAGCACCCTGGCCAGGCTCTGTGTGTGAGAGGACCCTGGTTGTACAGGGCCTCTGGACCCAGCTACAGCCACCTCAAGACGGGTACGATCAAAGGTCAGGGGTTGGTCCTGATCCTGGGTTGGCCTGGTTGACTCTGAATCTACTGAATAGGCATTAGTCCAGCCAACTGTAAATGGGTGGAGGAGCATCCCTGTCTTTTGGAGGTTTCTCTGCTTGTCAGAGGCAGAGGTTGCATCACTTCCTGTTCTTTCATTGACACAGTTCCACTCATTTCCGCCCACAGTGCTGCTCAGATCACATGACTGAAGACTGAGTTGTTTCTTGGCTACAGGTGAAAGGCAAAGTTACGTAATTAGTGGGAAACTCATCTGATGAAAGAATGCAAACAGGAATTGCTCTTTTAGTAATACATTTCCGTTCTCTAGGCCAGAAATCCCAAAGAAATAGGTCAAACCTTGTAATAGTTCATACCCGTAATAAAACACAAAGTTAAAACTACATCTAGAGTTTTAGTACTGAACCTGAGGCATGATTTTCATCTAACCAAATCTGTAGCAGGGAACATGTTGTATAATGGAACAGTTAAGAGTTATGGGGACGGTTTCACAGACACAGATTGAGCCTAGTCTAGGACTAAAAAAACAAGCTCAATGGAGTTTTCTAATTAACTTGATTTTTTAGTCCTTGACTAGGCTTAATCGGTGTCTGTGAAACCAGCCCATAATGTTGAAATCATCTAAATGTTTATTTTGGGAGTCAGAGAATAGTATAGATTTTCTTTTACTTGCTTTTAGCACCATCTTAAGCACTATAATGGAATTTTGTGTCCATTTTAATTGTTTAAGCTTTGACAGAGTAAGCTTACAAATTAATAATGTTTAAAGACCATAGGTATGAACCTTATTCATATACATCAGTCTACCTGTTTGGGTCTGTTACGATAAGCCAGTAAAACATTTTTAAGATGTATTAATGTATTAATTTGACAGGGCTTATATAAAGCATTGCATTATGATAGTTCAGAATTCTCTCTCGTAGAACATCTCATTTCATGCGTATTGTACATAAAGTCCATTCTTGGGTGACGTCAATGGACGTTTCTAACTTGAGAAGCTTAAACTGATCTTAACAATGTCAAGCTACTCTGAAACAGAGAAAGATAAATAGCATGGTCTTGACTTAAAGGTTCAGTATTGTATTTTTCAGACAGTGTTGAATAAGCAAATGACAAAACGGAAGAGGATAGCCTACATAGTATAACTCACAGAAGTCCCATATCTCGCCAAGTATCTAAAGACAATGCATTTTATAGTCACTTATTTAGCTAATGCCGTTACAGACTACGCACAAACGTGAATGGAAAGCACTAATTTAAAAAACATAAGTTACTAAATAATGAGGGAACACTGTTCGGAAGAAGACAAGAAAGCCAAACTCAAACTGACCGGTGATCAGACAAGTGTGTGTCTGCTCTCTGCTGACCGGTGATCAGACGTGTGTGTGTGTGTGTGT